>PVJC01024037.1:0-25877 GCA_004026665.1 Murina feae
TTTGCAGGGCAGGGCGGAGCAAATAGCTATGGCGCTTTTCAGCCCTGCGCTGAGAGACACCAGGTCTCTGTGTCCCACGGTAATTGCTGCAAGCAACGCTGAGAGAAACCCGCTTTGGGTTTCCTCCCGGTGCCAGTCAGTCCCCCTTCTCCAGGTGTCTGGGTCCTCAGAAACTCGCTTGGAACTGGAGTTCAGAGCCGCTGGGGACTTGTGGCTCTCTCCGTTTTGGAAAAGAACCGCGTCCCTCGGCGCCAGCCCTTCCCCGAGCCCCGTGCGCGCGCCTCCATACCTCTGTACTTTGCTTCCGCTGCTCCTCTGAGTCTCAGACTCTTCTCTAGTTATAGGATTTTCACTCAACCAGCCTTCCTGTGGGTGTGAGTGGTGTCCGTGTGTTCTTTTCGTGGTTTTTCTGAAATAGTTGTTCACGGCTGCATTTACGGTGTCTACCCTATGCCGCCATCTTGTTTCTCCCCCTAATATGGATTTTTGTGTGAGGATTCAGTGCAACCTTCAGTTTTACACAGTGTCTGTAGGTCAAGGTCAGGTCAGGGTCATGGTGGCTAAGGCTAAGACTTGGGTTAGCGAGGTAGGGTTAAAGTCAGGGTCAGGATCAAGGTTAGTGCTAAGGCTAGGACTGGGTTTAGAGGTAGAGTTAGGGTCAGGGTCAGGGTTAGGACTAAGGCTAGGATTGGGGTTAGTGAGGTAGGGTCAGGGTCAAGGTTAGGACTGGGCTTAGAGGCAGAGTTAGGATTTGTGTTAGAGTTAGACCTAGGAATGCGACGACAGCAGAGTAAGGGTTCTGTGATACCAAAGTCTTCCTCTTGCTGCTCAGAGTTTGGAAAGATAACAAGAAGAATCCAGACCATGGAGCAGCCTGGAATAGCCCAACATGGTGGCTTTCTGAAGCAGGCGTTGCCCAACTCATCCTGGCTTCACCATCCTCATTGATGCTTAGCCCAGAGTAACGTGAAGGGTCTGGAGACTCCTTTTTCTGACTCAATGTGTGGAGCATATCACGAATTTAGGGTCCAGTTTACTTAGTCGCTACCCCATTCTCAGCTATGTTTTAATCTAGAGCTCTGTGGTCCACGCTGAGCCTGGAGAGTGGTTTGTGGAGTGGGGGATGTAGGGTACGCACCTGACTGGTAGCTGGCCCTACCCTGTCCTGTTCACATCACTCCCCGCCCCACGGAACCTGCTGCTGTGCTTCCCAGGGGCAGGCACCTGCTGAGACCTGTGTCAGTGCCTTGGACAGGGCTGTGTCCTCCTGCTTCCCAGGGCCCCGCAACGCCCTCCCCCCGCACCCCCCACCCCCACAATAAACTCAGGTGTGGGCTCACACTGACCTCCAGCTGCATGGGTGGTCCTGGTGGCTTCCTGGGAAGAACGGGAACTCTGGGCTCCTGGTTTGTCACTTGCCCCACCTGGTGACGCTGAGGTTTGGGAAGATGATCAAGGTCCAGGCCCCGGTTCCAAAGCTGGTGTGTGATGGGGACCAGCCCATAACCATCTCAGTCCTCCTCGCTCAGCCTCACACAAGCAGCTGTCCGAGTGCTTCCCACCACACAGGGCTCTCTGCCTCCAATGAGAGCTATTCGTCAGGCGCTTTGGCACAAGCCTATGTTCTTGACATAAATCAGATGGAAGTAAAGAAACACACAGAAGCCAGAGGCCCAGCCCCGAGTGGTTCCCATCTCCAGCTCTGAGGCAGGAAGCCTCTGACACAGCGATGCTGAGGGAGGGGAAGCAGCCAAGTTGCATCTGACATTTGCACGGGCCGGTGAGCATCCCCTACGCTGCCTCCCAGGCGGAAACTGTGTGGGTTTTTTTTTTAATTTCACTTGATAGAAAGCACTGAGGTTCCTCAGGGTTTTAGGGGAAACTCGGAGCTGTCTGTGGAATGTCTGTGAGCTGCTGTCCAAATGCTGTCTGTAGGGAGATTAGCAAACACAGTGAGATGTCCTGGGAACACAGTGAGATGGGACGTGGCGCGATTCCAGATGCAGCGCCCCAGCAGGTGAGTCGATGGCCTTTGGTTTCACGTTGTCCCCAGTTTCCTAATGCTGCCAGGGAGCATGCTCCCCATCCCTGTCTACAAGGCGAGCTGGAAGCATCGCGGTGTAGCGTTGGAGCCTTGGGGCTGCATTGACCATTCATGGAGGGAAGGAGGGTGGAAGGGAGACCCTGAGCTCCCGGACCTTGCAGGGACTGGCACCGGTCAGCGTGAGGGGCTGGTATGAAGTGTGTCTCTGCCATTCCATCGCCCCCCCACCCCATCACTCATCCCCCATCACTGTCTCTGTCGCTCATTGCCTGGTTTCCTGTGACTCCACGGCCACTGGCAGAGGAGGACCAATTCTCAGCAGACACCCCCTCTTCCTATGGGCGCATCACACCCTCCCTCGGCTGCTGCCCTCTCCCCCTCTCACTGACTCATGTCTTCCTCAGCTGCAGTGGTTCCTGTCTCGTCATGAGGCCTTGAGGAAGCACCTGTGCACATGGGCTGGGTAGATGCAGGCTGCCCCCAAAAAAGTGTAGACACACTTATTTTTAGTTCCATTTGCTGTTTTCAGCTTTGACTACCCAACTTGCCAAGGTCGGAGGCCCGTCACTCTAACTCTCAGAGTCTCGCTCATTAGGACTCCTCGTCAGACAGCTCTTCATGCCCACACTCATCACACATGCGCGGACCCGAGGATGCCTGCCAGTCAAAGAAAACAGGGACGTTTACTGTCCACTGGGCATGACCTCAGGCAAAATCAACTCCAAAACAAGGCAGTGGACACGTTAATTGGGGAGCTGACAGCAAGCCTTTGGTTAAGTTCACTTCATAGCGAGTCTGGATATACAGAGAGAGGTGACACTGCATGGCGCCCAGAACTTATTTAACAACCTGCAGTGGGGCCTCCTTGCAAAATGTGCCCCTATCCTGAAATTCGTTGCATAGATGCTGCCCATAGCATCTCCTCCAGCCAGAGTGGCCATGGCAATCACGTGAAGAAAAACCAACATTAGTCCTGAAAGAAGTTTCAAGAAATGCATCTCTCATTTGTTGGGCAAGACTTCCCACAATTCCTAGTGGCTTGGGTGTAAGCAAGAAAGATCCACTCTCCCAAAACGCTTCCCCGCCTTCTCAGTGCATCATTCAACCAAGTTATCCTGTGGTTCTGTCCCGGAGACTTCCAGCTGGGGGCGGAGCTGGGAGGGGAGAGGAACAGGCCCCTGTGACCATGTGAGGCTGTGACTGGCTGCATCGAGGAGGCCATTCGGAGGAATCCATGTGACACCTGTTCTTAGGAGCAGGCCCCAGTACCAGGCCCTCGCCTGCGGTCATTGGTTTTATTCTACCTCTGGGAGAAGAACGGGCACTGAGCTGATTTTAAACCATGTCAGGTCCCTGCTGTTGGCGCAGGACAGCTCAGCAGACAGCCTCCTGGTCGCAGGCTCCCACCCCTTAATCACCTGTCAGCAGGCTGCTCTGCGTGTCCGTCATGTGAAGTGGAAGTCCTTTTTAACATGCCTCACTGCTTCAGGTCACCGGTTTCTGTGCAATCTCACTTTTCCTCTGGCTTCTGAGCTAATTTCATCCCTCGGAATGAGCCTGGTTCTTTGTGAGTCGGCATCTGTCTCCTGTCCTGTTCCAGTCCTGGTGTCATCGCCATTCCCACATGCCCTCTATGAGGGGGCCTCTGATGGGGGTTACTGCTCATCTGGACCCATATTCTCCTCGGGACTCCAACAGGGAAACCCCAACATTCTCTGTACAACCTCAGTAAAGCGCCTTCTCTCTAAAGTTTCTATTTCTCTTTTTTTTTTTTTTAATATCTTTCTATTGATTTCACAGAGATGAAGGGCGAGGGAGAGAGAGAGAAACATCAATGATGATAGAGAATCATTGATAGGCTGCCTCCTCCACACTCCTCACTGGGGATCAAGCCCACAACCCAGGCATGTGCCCTGACTGGGAATCGAACCAGTGATCTCTTGGTTCCTGGTTCCACATTCATTCACTTGGCCACGCCCAGCTGGCCCAAGTTTCTGTTTCTTATTTGTGGAACCAGAGAATTGTACTCAAAGACTCCAACCAAAATTCTACAGGGGCCTGACCAGCTTAGGGACAAGTCTCTGCCAATTCCTGCCTACATCCGTCCCATCTTTCACAGGCCTGCAGGCCAGCAATGAGGCCGCTCTCTTCACAGGCCAGATTGCAACTCCCATCTCTGTCAGCAAGGGGCAGTCGAAGTTGATGCCTTGGTGACACCCATCCTGAAAGGACAAGGAGGGAAGAAACAAGTGTTAAGAGATGAGTGGCCAAACAGGCATTGAGCTCTGATCTATGAACCAGTAGGTCACGGTCCAATTCCCAATCAGGCCACATGCCCAGGTTGTGGCCTCCATCTCCAGTGGGGGACGTGCAGGAGGCAGCCAGTCAATGATTCTCTCTCATCACTGATGTTTTTATCTCTCTCCCTTCCTCTCTGAAACCAATAAAAACAGATTTTTTAAAAAGAGAGATAAGTGGGAAACATACCCCATGTCTTTGCTCACAGAGAATTTTAATTTTATTCCGCTGGTCAGGGGGGGAGTTCCAGAATCCAAGTCCAATGCTCTCAGAGGGCAACACCCCTGTCTCCTCTGCTCTGTCTCCCGCCTCCATGGGATTAAGTTCTGGCAGCTGGATTGTGGGTGGAGGGGGGAGTGGGGAGGGAGAGAGAGTGAGGGCGTGAGAAATGGAGGGAACAGTATGTGCGCCAGTGTTTGGGGGCTGTGTCTTCCTATTGTGCCCACTTCATGGCAGCACACATTCAGGTCTCAGACAACAAGCCCGGACTGAAATGAACGGCCACTACACAGGGCATTAAGGGGCTACCCTGTGCTGGGCAAGGTGTCCCATCTACCCATGGATTTGCCCACTGGAGCCCATTTGCTCCAACTTGGCCACCTAAGTGCCCACTGGGCTCCCTCCCCGAGGGATGGCTGCACCCAGCTGGCTACCCTCCCTGAGATATTCACATGTTTCCACAGGCCCAGCTTCCTGCCCACAGCCGTTGGCTCTGTTAGCCAGGAGTAGACGCGGGGCATTCATCTGCTTGGGTTAGAGATCGCCAGGCCCACCTAGGAGGTGCTTCTCTCTCTCATATCTTTTATTTTCTGCTCTATGACTGGCATTTAATTGGAGACTTTGAGGGGCCTTTTGACTTCTCTCCCCCAAGTGCTTCCTGCACCTGCAGCAGTTGAAAGGGTTGCGGAGTGCTGAGCACGGCACATGCGCATTTAGCTGCGGTCTGTGTGCTTGGGTTCAGCAAAGGCTCTTGAGGAGAAGCCTGGCATTTCTGATCCATTTCTGCAGCTATTAACAAAGGTCGCGGGCTTTTTCCAAAGAGTCCACCACCTGCAGCTCTTTTCTTTCCGACGGAAGCAGGTCATGGCAGCTGAGAGGTTTGAGCCGTCAGCACGGGCCATGTGCAGAGGAGAAGAGGCGGTCTTAGTTGTATGTGTGCCTCTTGGACTTTGGGCAGGAAATGGCAGCGCTTGGGTTTTCTGTGCTGCCACTGGCATCCATAGCTCACTCGCCAGGAAAGCCCAGCTCAGGCCACAGCCTCGGTGCCCCACCCATGAAGGGCACCAAGCGCTGCATTCTGGGAAGTCTCAGAGATTGGTCCTCAGCAGAAACATGGTTTGTGCCAATGTGGAAGGCAAAGAGAAGCAAGTGTTTCTGCATTTCATCACCTACACTAGAGTAAATGCACTAGGCTTGTATGTGAAACCACAAGTATGCCCCCCCCCCCCCTGCTCCCTCAGGAAGTCATATTTCAAAAAGAAAAACTGAGCAAACACCAGCTGTAATGCTGCCCAGAGCAGGAACATTCTCTGAGCTTTGACTCAGCTGTCCCATCTGTGGTCCAACCATGACTCAGACGTGACTAGATGACACAGGATGAGTCAAACCCACTCCATACCCACTAGCTGTGCCCTCCATGTCCAGCCATGACTCAGATGTGACTGGATAATCCAGGATGAATCAAACCCCAGTCCTTACTCACCTGCTGCCCCCTGGGCTTCCGCTTTGCTGGTGGTGGTCTGTGGAATCTAAACCAAGGCATCCTGCCAGGCCTTGATGGCAACTCCCAGCCGTGGGTCCCAGGCTCACCAGCCCTGGCTATCCTGTTCTCAGCTGGCCAAGAGTTCATGGGGAGTCAGGAATGAATCGTCACAGTGCTGGTCTCAGACTCTGCCCTGTGGCGGGGAGACCTGTGAGTGGGGCCTGTGGGGAAACCCATGTGAGGGGCCCTGTGTGGGGGCCCTCTGTGCAGAGGGTCCGGGGGGGGGCAGCTGTGAGAACAACCTGTGGGAGAGGGCCCTGAAGAAGAGGCCTGTGTGGGGACACTTGGTGGCGGTGGGGTGGCGGGGGGACCAGGGCCCAAGCATGTTTGTGTTCACGGAGGCAGGGGTCTGTTTAGAGGAGAGCCATTTTCCAAGGGGAAGCAGGTTGGGGGAATGACCTTCACAGATCGAATGCCATGGTGATGCCTTTGATGTTTGCTCAGGATCAGCATGAGCCCAGCGACGTGGCTTCTTGTGTAAACCAATCACCTCCAAGACGACTCATGACCCGCTGGAGGGCCCTCAGCACAAACCCGTTCACGTCCCCTCCGGGCCCTCGGAGCAGAGGTCAGAGTTCCTCTTCCCTCTCCCAGTGATTGTGAGGCGTTTCCTTGCTCGCCCTGGACGCCAGGGATTATCTCGCAGGTTCTATCCATCGGGAAATGTGGTTACGGTTATGGGTGAACTATGAGAGGTTCTTTTTCTTTTCTTCTTTTAGATGAATATTGTTCTTTTTAAATTACTTCAAATCCTCTTCGTAGAAAAGATGGAGAGAAAATAATACAATGTGAACGGCATTGCTCTGCAGCCCCTTGGTGACCAGGCATCTGTGACATGCAGGGCCCAGCTCAGCTGAGCAGGACAGGGACAGGACGCTCGCATCTACTGAGCACTGATCATGTGTCCAGCAATCTGTATAGTATGTGCTTTCCATACATCACCTAAGCTGTATCTCCCCATTATCTCATGATGTGGGTACTGACCTGCCCTCTCACAGGTGCAGAAAAGGAGTTCCGGAGGCTGGGACCACAGCTGCAGGCAGGGCCGTGTGGCTGACAGAGACCATATCAGTGTGTAGCCACCGCCTTTGAACGAGCACCTCTTCCTCCCTCAGACTTCAGTGTGATTGTCAAAGCCCCCTGCTCCAGGGACTTTCCAAATGCAAATTCCAAGTCCCTTTGGTGCCATATCACACACACCTACTCACTGATTTAATGAAATAAGTGCATTGCTGACTGAGGCCCATTGTGGAGACGAACCAGAAAGAGATAAGTTAGAAATGCACCCTGCTCTCCAAAGGGGGTTCACAAGCTATGAGAGGGAGGAGAACACACCCATAATCATAAAAACCAATCCATGGGCACCTCCCTATTGGAGATGTTCTCTGCTCCCCACCAGGTGGAGAAGGCCACCTGCAGGTCACCCCAGGGGAGCCTGTAGGGGATGGGAGTGGGCGGGGAGATGGGGCTGGAGGAGATCAGGGATCTGGAGCCTAAGAGAGAGAAACAGTCCCACGGTCCCGACAGGCATTCAGAACTGGGATATAAGAACTGTGACTTGTGTAGGACACTCTGGGGTCTAGTTGAAGGGCCCCTTGTTATCTTAGGCTGATGGTGGGGTCGGAGGTTCTGAATTTCTATTGACGACACATGAGACAGCGAGCTGAGAGTCCAGGAGCCATAGTTTAAGTAGCAAGGGTCAGGTTCCCCAGTAAGAAAAGGCTAAAGGTCAGGGGGCAGGACATACAAATGGGCAAAGACAAGGACAGCGTGGAGACCACAAAGAGGTTGCCCAGTTCAGGCCCCACGTGAGCTGAGATTCCAAGTTTCTCTCTGTGAGCTGCAGGTGGCAAGTCAGTCAGTGTATAGCATAAGGATGGAGCACACAGCCACACAAGGATCCCACTTAAAATAATTAGCCAATAGCACCGCCAGTATGGCTCAGCCATTGAGCATCAACCTAGGAAGCAGGAGATCATGGTTCAATTCCCGATCAGGGCACATGCCTTGGTTGTGGGCTCCATCCCCAGTGTGGGACATGCAGGAGGCAGCTGATTAATGATTCTCTTTCTCATCATTGATGTTTCTATCTCTCCCTCTTCCTTCCTCTCTGAAATCAATAAAAAGTATATAAATAATAATTATTATTATTAGCCAACAAAAAACCAGGATGGACATATTCCTGGAAACTCAGTGACTCAGGTCCCAGTAATAACCCAGAACACTCTGGGCCAAGTTAACAGGCCTCCAGCATGACTTCTGGGTGGCCGGATTTTGTTCATTTCTCAGCTTGTTCGCCTGTTTCTGTGATGGTGACCATGGTTGTGTTGGTTTATTTTCATCTCAGAGGAGTTTCAGGATGTTCTTTTGCACGTTGACCTTGATATTGGCTAATAGGCAACAGAAGCGATCTGGTGTGGAAGTGTTGACACCAACGTGCTGTGTACACACAAGCCCCTTGGATGTGGGAGGATGTCATCTAGAGAGTGCCTGGCATCCCTCACTTGTAAGAGAAAATCACCCACTAAGGTACACGTTCAGCCTCATACCCAGAGTTCCATCGTTTATTAGCATGAATGCAAATGGGGCTAATATCTGCCGTACATCCCACTGAGAACTTGGCCTTTTGCATTTGTCTTCCTCACTGTGCTGGTTTTTGCATGAGTGTGTGATTTTCAAAAGGAATCTGACGTTTCGGTTCTGAATCATCCTATGAAAGTGACAGGCAGGAAAATTTGACAAAATGGGCGCTTGCATAAACTTCACTCACTGTCATTTAAAGTTAACTTCCAAGAGTGGAGAGAGCTCGGAAGGGCACATAGATCAGAAACATGACCCCCCAGCTACCCCAGGTCAGCGGTGCCCACTAGCAAGCCCAGGCATGTGAGTGAGCTAACAGCACTTGGATACTGAGGGGAAACAAGCTTGGTTACAGAGTTCAGTTCTCTGTCCTAAGTGATATAGAAGAACAAGATGTTGGGGTGAACCAAGAAAGGTTGCCTCGTTCCAGAGACATGAGCCTCCTGAGTTTATGAGAGAAGAGGTGCCCTGAAGAAAGAGCCCAAAAATTCAATCCAAAATCCAGGTAAAGGGCCACTCTGCCGACGGAGACACTGGGGTCCTGGCAACAGGGCTAATGTAAATACCATATTTGGACTTTCCAACCGTGTCCACTCTCCTCAAATATATTACATCATGGGATCCACATGGTGGAGGGGGACCCAAATCTCATAACAGCACTCAGCCACTGCACTGGTGACCATCTGTGGGCTCGGAAGATCTGACGTGAGCACCAGAGACAGGTGACCACACTTCGGGCTGGCTAACCAAGGCCAAGAACCTTCCATAACCCTGTCTCCACCAGGCACCCAGGTGGGAACAGGCGAGGAGCAGGGAAAATGGGTCTCTATGGTCCCATCTCAGTTCCCCAGGGCGATCACGCCCCAGAAGCAGCAGATGGCAGCTTTGTCTGATGAGCTCATTAGTTTCAGCACCTCATTATCACCTCACAATAGAAGCTAAACTAAGAACCCCAAATGCAGGGTGTTGAAAGGGCTCCATTGAAGGCAGTCAAGTACAGTCTTTAAGTTCAAGGTCTTCATCAGAAATGGGCTATATCTGCTCAGGAGATATTGGGGGGAAATGAAGATTTAGGAGAGAAAACTCTTAATAAAACAGCAGGTCTCTGACATTGAAATGTTGTCCAAAATGTGAGGCACGTTCCTGACAAAACAGAGAGAAGCTGCATCTTGAAGTGAAAAGAAACTAGAGCCAGGAGACCTGAATTCAAGTTTCATCACCTCAGACTGACTCCCTACCTGGGGCTTAATTCTCTGAGCCCCAGGCCCACACCAGGAAATGCAATCGATGGACCGACAGATGGACTTCCTTTCCTTTCTAAACTCTATCTGTTTTACTGGCATTTCGTTGGGGTCAACTCTGCAGCCTTCTAAACACACCTATAGGATGTAACTTTTTCAGATAAAATAATGTTCAAAGTTGCTAAGCATTAAGCACTCTTTGCCCAGCCAGTGTAGCCCTGTGGTAGACCCAGGGTTCAATTCCCAGTCAGGGCACAGGCCCAGGTTGCAGGCTCAATCCCCAGTGGGGGGCATGCAGGAGGCAGCCAGTCAATCATTCTCTCTCATCATTGATGTTTCTATCCCTCTCTCCTTCTCCCTTCCTCTCTTAAATCAATAAAAACATATTTTTTTAAAAAAAAGGAGAAGCACTTTAATATTGCTTTGGCAGGACCATCTGTCACCAGCCACAGTGCTCTACAAGCCCTGCGCCCAGGGCACTGGTTGAGCTGCAAATGTGGAACCGGATCAGCCAATAGTCAGGGTCCAGGGGTTAAATGACACTCAAGGGTATCCCCCCCCCCCTCAGCTGGGGGCCACGTGGCATGCTCGCTGTGCGTGGGGAAAACTGTAGGGGAGCGCTGTGTTTCTCCTTTCAATGTCTGACTCCCACACAGGTCTTGAAAATTGGTGCTTAGCGTCACGAGCTAAAGTGCTTTTGCACATGGTTAAGGTGCACCGAGATGGGAATGTTCCCTGCTGGAGTTCGGGTTTCGTGGTGTGTTTTTCTGGCATGACATAGAGGCTATCAACACTTCCAAACAGCAGATGTCTTTCAGCTTCCTACCGACAACACTGCCCCCATTAGTAGCCATTGGCCACATGTGCTTGCTTAAATGTAAATGGATTAATATGAGATGGAATTTGAAACTCAGGCTCTCACCCAGGCGGCATAGCTCAGTGGTTGAGCACTGACCTATGAACCAGGAGGTCATGGTCAGGGCACATGCCCGGGGTTGTGGGCTCGGTCTCCAGTGTGGGGCATGGAGGCAGCCAATCAATGATTCTCTTTCATCATTGATGTTTCTGTCTCTCTCTCTTTCTCCCTGCCTCTCTGAAATCAATAAAAATATATTTTTCAAAATATATAAAAATAAAACTCAGTTTCTCAGGTACACTAGCCACATTTCAAGTGTCAACAGTCATATGGACTAGTAGGTACCTCAAGGGCCAAGACAGGTTCTGACCATTTCCATCACCACGGCACCTTCTGTTGGACAGAGCTGAATACACCGACCATCCCTGGTCCACACCCACCATCCCTGGTCCACACCCACCATCCCTGGTCCATACCAACATCCCTGATCCACACAGACTGTCCATGGTCCACACCCACCATTCCTGGTCCACACCCACTGTTCCTGGTCCACAGCAACCATTCCTGACACCATGAGTACACAGCCAACATCAAACATTCTCTGAGCATTACCAGTCCTTTAAGAACTCTACTGTAGGTCAGCAGGGGGCAAGGAATATTTGATTTATCTCATGGTACAGTTCAGCAATTTCCTTCATTTGTCTTTAAAAGAACACTGGGTTCTCTCACCAAAAAAAAGTTCTAAAATCAACTAAAATTGGGCAATCTTGGGTCAGAGTTAGATATGTTATAGAAAACATTCCTAGGGAACCGTGTGTACCCTTTTCATTGTTCCATAAAGTGTCAAGCTTACGTGCACATGGTCCTTCACAGACATGTGGGCTGGTCTGTAAAGTGTGGAAACACAACCTCAGAGAAGAACAATCCTAAGCAAGCCCAGCTTGCCCCCTGCCTTCCTAGGGTCCGTTCTTGCTCTCCTACCTCAGCTGCTTACAGAATCTGTTTTCTCAGTTTGATCTGATGCAAAGGTTGGCTTTATGGGCCTGTACAGTCTTCTCGCTGCAGAGATTTATGTTTTTTCCTCTTGACCCTTCTTTCTTGAGAAAAGGTAATTCATAGAGAAATAAGCTGATCACTCTCTCTCTACAACCGCTAAGACTTTATCTGCTTTGTCTTCTTTCTTTGAAAGGTCCCCTCCCTGCTCCTCTGTTTGGGGTGCTCTGTGTGGAGCACCCTTTAGCAGCCAAGACCACAAGCAGAAATCACTCACCGTGCCTGTGAACACTTCCCTTTTAAAATGTGGAATCCTCTGCAGAGCACTGGCTACGTCAGAAACGATGCTGACCCTGTGGATGGGCACACGCTTTCTCGGGATAAACGGTGGGTGTCTGTGGGGTGTGTCTTCTGTCTCTCCCTTCAGCCAGGTGTGAGTCTCTGTGGGGGCCACTCAGGAATCCCCTTCACCCAGGCACAGGCATGGCTGCAGGATGCCCACCTGATGACCAGAACCCATCGGGGCATGACCTCAGTCTAAACCTTCACCTCGATTCCGGACTCTGACCTGATCTGCCGACAGGCCGTGTCCAGGAGAGAGGGATAAGGTGGAAACAGAGAAACAAATGCCAGGCGTGCTCTGTGCCCTCGGACTCTCCACTGTGGGAACCTTCGCAACCTGGCACCTCGAACAAGGGCCGCCTCTCGGGAGCCTGCTTCCTCTGGCCGCCATGACACCGTGCGGGGCTCCAGCTGTGGGAAGCTCTTAAAAACACCCTAACGTCACCCAGACTCAGAGCTCAGTGCTTGGGTGTCGACCTATGAACCAGGAGTCACGGTTTGATGCCCAGTCAGGGCACATGCACGGGTTGTGGGATTGATCTCCAGTGTGGGGTGTGCAGGAGGCAGCCGATCCATGGTTCTCTGGTTCTCTCTCATCATTGGTGTTTCCCTCTCTCTCTCTCTCTCTCAATTCTTCTCCCTACCTCTCTCCAATCAATGTGTGTGTGTGTGTGTGTGTGTGTGTGTATTGAAAAGCATCTTAACTTCATACCAATGCCAAGCAAGTTTTCTGTGCACACGGGCGAGGATGTTAGCGGAGGAAAACGTCCCTGGAACCAGGCAGTTGCCCCAATGTGGAGCCAGCCGTGGGGTTCCGCCGTAATTAATAGGCACCTTGTTAAGTGAATTACGTGAGATTAAAATAGCAGCGCGGGGACAGAGCGAGAGATGCATGTCCTCGCCGGTGCTGGACGGAGCTCTGCTGGGGAACCACGTTATAAAGTTCTTTAATTTAAGAAATTACATTGCCAGGGCCTAATATTGTCAGCAAGACAAATACTCTGGCTCGGAAAGAAATATAGATTTAGAGGGTCGTGCTTAAGGCCCTCGCGGGTGGCCGTGCATCACTGTCAGGAGGGAGTGGCCGGCCTGGAGCTGCATTCCTGACTCCGCAGCAGGTACTGACAGCAGAGGTGGCCTTGCCAACCTTTAATCCGATGCCCAAGGGCCCGCCTCCCGCTCATTCCCTCTCAGGCCCACGTGCCGTCCTCGTACAGATTTTAGGGTGATTCGGGGATGGTGAGGCCACCAGATCTGGCAATGGTGTCCATTGAGAAGATAGCTTCAGCCCTGGCCAGCTTGGCTCAGGGGATAGAGCATGGGCCTATGGACTGAGGGGTCCTTGGTTCGATTCTGGTCAAGAGCATGTACCTTGGTTACAGGTTCCCTGGCCCTGGTCAGGCATGTGCAGGAGGCAACTCATCGATGTGTCTCTCTCACATCAATGTTTCTCTCTCTGTGTCTCTCCCTCTCCCTCCCACTCTCTCTAAAAATCAATGGGAAAATATCAATGGGAAAATATCAAAAAGATAATTTCTTACTCATAGATCCCAAGAGAAGGCACAGCATGCCATGGGGACCCCAGGGGATCACCAGGGCTGGCAGGAGACAAAGGAAGCGGGATGGGTGGCAAGAGCTTTACTGGGGGAGAAAGGAAGCAGGAAGAAATCACTTTAGCAGTCTGGGGGTCCTAGAGGCTCCCCTAGTTGTGGGTTCCCTGATCCTAGGGTAACTAGGGTGATGAGGGATAGTGGCCTGTGGGAGCACCATAGAGGAGTTGGGGGAGGGGGCGGTTTAAAATTGGTTGGTTCTCATTCTTTACTAGAGGCCCAGTGCACAAAATTCATGCACAGGTAGAGTCCCTACACCTGGCTAATCAGGTTTCCCGCCTCCCCACTTTGCCAACTCCTCCTTCCCTCGCTCCCTCAGTGCCCCACTACCAGCCACTGCTGGTTGCCCGCATGTTCCATGCCACCTCCTGGTGGTCAGCGCACATCATAGTGAGCAATCGAACTCCCAAAAGGACGATTTGCATATTAGCCATAGATAAAACCCTAATGTGCAATTGTCCCCTCAGGCAGCCATTCGGCTGGAAGACCACACCGCCCTCCACCCACATGGGAAGACCTGAATGGTCCCCTAGAGAGTGGCCACATGTTCTGCAGATCTGCTTGTTTTCAAGCAATGTACTCTCAAACCATCATGGATATAAGCATCGCTGTTTCTTTCAAAGCCAAGCAAGGAAGCAGGCGACATGCCTGAGGGAAGCATCACATTCACCAGAGGGCAGACACCCAGCCCTGGGACTGGAGCCTCACTGCTCAACCACCCAGCATCACACTCATCCTCCAGGGCCTGTGGGCAGGGAGAGCCACGGAGGCAGAGTAGCTGCCACACGGGACATGCTTCCCTGGTCTCCGCACCCTGTCGGCTGGGGGACCCTGACGGGGCCTGCTCTCAGCTGTGAGGTTCTGCATAGCACATCTCATCCTGCTTGGTCCTTATTCTTCTAAGATTCTGTCCGGATTCTCAATCTAATGGATCACATAGGAGTGCACTGGCCCAGGAAACTCTTGCATGTCTCATTCGCCATTGCACCACCAGCTTAGCATCCCTCAGGTCCCAGTGTGGCCCACCCACAGCTGATGTACCTGAGTGAAGGGAGGGGGAAGACCAGCAGGGGGAGCCGTGGGACACAAAGAGCAAGGAGATGGTCTGCGATGGATTGTTTATTGTGGGGATCCAGCTCCTGCTCCCTGGTGCCGCGGCTGCTCTGCTCCACAGGAGAGACTCTCCTTAGATATGGACTAATGATAAATAATGAGCCAATGAACAAAGTGTCCGCAGGCAAGAAGGTCTCTGGTCCCACTGTGTGTGGCCTGCCCCAGGTTTCTCCAAGCAAAGCCAGGAAGAGGAGAGTCCTTGCCTCGGGTCCTGCCCCACCCACCCCCACTCCCCTACGGCCCTCCAGGCCCGGCCTCAGCTCCTGTTTCCTCCCCATTGAGCCAACACTCCAGTCCAGCCAGTTATTGGCAAATGTCCTGTCTCCCTTGACCATCACTCTTCATTTTGGAAGAACGCATCCGTCACCCGATAAACATCTGCTGTCATATCCAGCCTTCGCCAGGCCACATGCTCATTTAGCACCAGCCAGACTCTGCATTCTCCAGGGCCTAGCTTTCCTGAGACATCGAACAAAATCATACACACACACACACACACACACACACACACATATGTATACGCATACATATATATAATTTCAGAGAGAAAGGAAGAGGGAGAGAGAAACATCGATGATGAGAGAGAATCATCGATCGGCTGTCTCCTACACAGCCCCTACTAGAGATTGAGCCTGCAACCCGGGCCTATGCTGTGACTGAGAATTGAACATTGACCTCCTGGTTCATAGGTGGAAGCTCAACCACTGAGCCACCACCAATGCTGAAACAACGTCTTTAGACTAAGTACTGGTGGTCCATCTGGCTGGTGATAAAAATAAACCCAATGGAACATACAGCCTGTCCCCAGAACTCATGGAATCTGTCCTCAAAGAAGCACAACCGAGGTCCAGGGGCTGGAACAGAGGCCAGTCTGTGCTCTGGGCTCCTGGCCCCGCCTCATCTGCCGGGAGCTGGTGACAGTCACTCCTGAGTCACATGCTGTGCTCAGGGACTCCGTCTTTCTCTGACTCACCACCTTCCTTCTGGCTCAGCACTTCGGAAGCTGCTCCCGGGGCCAGCTCTTCCAGCCTGTTGTTCCCCAGTTCTCAGCATGCGCACTGGGGTGGGGCTCCACAGGACACGCCCTTAGCTGGCCCTCTGCCTGGTGTGTGGGATGCGATGGTCACACCCCACCATGTCTATGCTCTCGGTGCCTGGCATAGCTCCCGCACCTATCGCACAACCTCTAAGGAAACTGTTGAACGGGAGGATGGTGAATCCCATCGAGCTTGAATTAGATGAAATCATACTGTGTTCTTTGTGTCAGAAGTGGAAGACCACACCACTGGCCCTTCCAGGGTGAAGACAAATAGGATGTAGACCAGGGCAGCCTCTGACAACACCATGGAACAGTGGTTCTCAACCTTCTGGCCCTTTAAATGGTGACGCAACCATAAAATTATTTTCATTGCTACTTCATAACTGTAATGTTGCTGCTGTTATGAATCGTAATGCAAATATCTAATAGGCAGGATGGCCTTAGGTGACCCCTGTGAAAGGGTTGTTCGACCGCCAAAGGGGTCACAACCCACAGGTTGAGAACCGTTGCCACAGAGGTCCTGTTAAGGGTCTAACTGTGTGTTGCTTTTCATGGTCTTGGAGAACTGTTGTATGATGAAGTTTTATAAACAGTTCTTTTATGCTGTCCCTTCTTTTGCTCAACCTCCACTCTCCAGTGGATGCCTATGTCCATCTCTCATCACGTGTATGGAGGTGCTGGGAGGTCTCCGGAGTAGGAGGGTTAAAGGCAGAGGGCAGGACCATAGCGATGAGATTCTGCAGGAAATGGGCCCAGGCGCTCGTCATTCTCCTCTTGCAACTTGTCTCTCGGTGAAATGCTTCCAGAACTACAAGTGAAAAGAGGAAGGAATGAACGATTACATGTCAAAACATCATGGAATTGGTGCTTATAAAACCCAGTATTTCCCCCCTCCCTGAGCCTCAGTTTCTTCTGAAGCATAATGGGGAAATAATTATATGCCGCTTGTGGGCTGGTGCGGAGCATTAATGAAGATGTAGAAACGCCAATCACGGGCCCTCAGCCAATGCAAGTTGACAAAAACGTGGAGTAATTATCGCCACAATGTAGATGAGGGAAAGCTGGCGGATTGCATGCAGCTCACCATTTGTTAATAAAAAAAAAAAGCCATTGTGCGTCCAGACGGTGCCGATGGAAGTGAGTGATGTGCCTGTTGGTTTTCCCTTTGTTAAGAGTTTTTGGCTTTGTTCACTTTCACTCTATGCACAAATGTGTTTTCGTGCCTAATGCTGACTTTAAAATATGTTCGGCATGTGAGCAGCCTCTAAATTAAAATGTTAAAGGAGAAGAGACGTGGTGTGTGAGGCTCGGCATTTAATAACACTGAGGAGTCGCACAGTGACCCCAACACCTGGTCCTCACCAGAAGCGGGTCCTCCTGTTCCATAACGTTTCCTGCCCGGGAGATTGTGGAAAATTAAGTGGAAACTGGATATATTTGTCAAATGTGAAGGGGATGGAGTTCCACATAACCCAGAGCCGATACAGGCCAGAGAATAAATGGAAGTGAAAATGACCTTACAGACAGTTAACCCCACAGCTCTGAGATTAACTACCGAGTTCCGGGTGCTGAGTGGGTGAGACACGCACACCCACCTTGCAGGTTCCCTGTTACTGTTTTCTTTCTTTCTTTTTTAATGTAGTTTTTATGGATTTCAGAGAGGAAGGGAAAGGAGAGGGATAGAAACATCGATGATGAGAGGGAATCATGGGCTGCCTCCTGCACACCCCACCCTGGGGTTTGCACCTGCAACCTGGGCATGTGCTCTGATTGGGAATCAAACTGTGACCTTCTGGTTCATAGGTCGATGCTCAACCACTGAGCCACCGCGGCTGGGCCTGGGTTCTTTCAAAAGTAGCTTTAACCAAATCAAACTCCAGTGTTCCTCCAGGATAATTAGTCCCGTGTTGCCTTTATGCGACATCAGACCCACCTGGTGGCACTGTAGACACTCAGAGCGGGACTGACGGGCGCCCTAGCCTGTCCCTGCAGAGGGAGGACTTGCTCTCCCTCCACAACAGCCTCAGGTGGAAACCTGGCTTCTCGGGTCCTGATATTTGTTTCAATCTCCTGTGGCATCGAGGATTTTTTAACGGGTACAAATGTCCCTTTTCGTAGTAAAGTCTCAGGGAGGGGTGGGTGCCCTTGGGGGAGGCAGCTCTCATCCGCCCGTCTCCCTGACTATTAGCCACCAGGAGCGCACAGCCCACTACAACAACTAGCTTTAATGCATTTCTCAAATGTGATTGGATACAGACTGAAATATCCACTGTGAAGGCCAAGCAGGAATCAGGACACAGAGCTGCTTTATTATCACACCAGGGCAGAGCCAGGCAGCCACAGACAGCCAACGATGGGCTCTGCTGATGCTCTCAAAAATCTTAAAAAATAACGACTCTGCCTGTTGGCACCATGCGGAGTCTGGTTTGAGTCTTCTCACAGTCCTCTCGGACTACTGGAAAAACTTTCTGAAGCGTCAGGTCTGGGGCACACTGATGCCAGCTGCTGCTTGTTTGACAGATGTTAGGGAAGTCTGAAGCCTGAGTCAAGATAGGCCATTCGTATGGAAAAGTCCTGCAAACAGCCTGGGTGCGGGGTCTCAGGGAATCACCAGGGTGGAGTGAACAGTATGAGCTACTCTGATTGTGACTCAGATATGGCTGCCAGGCAGCTCTGCAATGGGGAAGGACCAAGCACAGAAACAGTGACCTCTGTGAACTCCCCTGTCTGAGAGAAAGCCACCCCAGAGTTCCTGCCCAGATGCAGGACAATCCAGTTCTTTCCTGGATGGCCCTGGATCCCCCAGTGCTGCGCCCAGCACTGGAACTCAGAGGGAGTGAGTCCATGTCAGTTCATGCACTGGCCCTTTGAGAGGAACTGCCTGGGCCTCCAGCAGCCTCCATATCACTCAGCCACAATCCCTGCTGGATTTTACAGCCCAAAGTTATGGGGACTTCTCTTCCCATCCCTGGAACCCTGGGCTTGGAGTGTGGTATGGGGCTGGGACCCCTTGTTTCTCACGGGAGGCCTCCACAGCCTCAATAACCGTCACAATGAAAAACATGCCACATGCGGGGGTTGGACCAGCCCATTCAGTGCCTCTGCTCCTCCTACCAGTCTCTGTGTACTTCCTTCTTTACTTCTCTAGGTGTAGGACTTCCATTTCATGCAGATTTCATGCAGTTCTGGATGATGATGGTTCTCTATCTTTGTTGCAATTTTGATGTGGGTGGGAGGCAGTGAATATTGGCGTTTTCCTATGCTGCCATCTGGGTTTATGCCCATGACCTCATTTTAACTTGATTACCTCTGTAAAGACCCCATCTCCAAAGATAGTCCATGGGGCAGGGGATATTTGGCACATGGATTTGGGGGGCACGATTTGCCCCATAACACTCAGATATGCCCCCACCTCATGGCTAAGTGAGGATTGGGCAGCCCTGTGAACAGGCAGCTTTCTCAGGAGGGATCCCCCACCAAGTGTCCTAACAGTCACCTTGAAGAAGGAGCAGAATGCCCTTGTGATGTCACCCAGAAGAGGGAGAAAGGGCAAGTATGAAAA
Source organism: Murina feae (assembly GCA_004026665.1). NCBI lineage: Eukaryota > Metazoa > Chordata > Mammalia > Chiroptera > Vespertilionidae > Murina > Murina feae. Next base: position 19,441 of record PVJC01024037.1, read on the forward strand.
GAGCTTCTCCATCACTGTCCTCAGCGCCTGCTCATGAAGCTGCTGTCACTGTGTGCCACGTAGGGGTGACCTTCAGACCCGGAGCCGGGCTGGGGGTGATCTGCATGTACATGGAACCCTTTCCCTGTGGTTAGTTGGATTGAAATAAAAAACACCTTTTCTCCCGTCACCACTGCTCTTGTAAATGAGCACCCAGAGGCTCTTCTCCCACGGCCACCGACATCATTTAGAGCAAACTGTTTCTGGGCTGTCACAATTATTCAAATGTAGGAGAAATACATGCTTTGCTGAAAGATTGAATTTTGAAGCAGAACCCTTTTATTTTTTTTTTCAGTATTAAAAATTCACATGTGAACGGCTAGAAAAGAAAGCAGCTTGTCCCGATGGCATGCGACCAGGGCCACCAGCACCTGCGGCCACTATGCAGCGTGGGGATGGCACCAGAAAGAAGACCTTCCTGTCACTTCGCTGCCACTTCTCCACTGATGTGACTGGCCATGCGGCCCTGCAGTCGGGGACAATGAGGTGAGTGTCAGGCACCTGTAAGGAGTGTGTGAACTGTTTCTGTATATGAGAATGTGATCGCCCCAGCTGGTTTAGCTCAGTGGATAGAGCGTTGGCCCATGGACAGAGTGGTCTCAGGTTTGATTCTGGTCAAGGGCACGTACCCAGGTTATGGGCTTGATCCCCAGTGGGGGGCATGAAGGAGGCAGCCAATCGATGAGTCTCTCTCATCCTTGATGTTTCTATCTATCTATTGCTCTCTCCTTTCCTCTCTGAAATCAATAAAAATATATTTTTCAAAAAAAAGAGAGAATGTAATTATTACTATAAACTCAGAAAATGTGCAGATACTTGAAATAGCACAGGATTTGACTAATGTTTTAGTAAAACTTTAGCAAGAATCAGAAAACAGATACTTGTAAGGAAATCAATGTATTGAAAATGTGTGGCTCAGTGGTTGAGCATTGACCCATAAACCAGGAAGTCACGGTTTGATTCCTGGTCAAGGCACATGCCCAGGTTTCAGGCTTGATCCCCGGGTGGGAGGAGGGTTCAGGAGGCAGCCAATGGATGATTCTCATCATTGATATTTCTCCCTTCTTCTCTCTGAAAGCAATAAAAACATCTTTAAAAAGAAGAAGAAAGTGTAGCTTATCCTAGTGGGGTTTCCAAAAATGGGATTAAAAGTTGGGAAGGAAGAGGAGGATTGAGTCCCTTCCAGTTCTGGAGCCTGGGAGCTGGGCCCTCTCTCCAGCCTCCCTGAGCCCTCACTGCCCCTGTGACTCAAACATACACTTCCTGTGTAACAGGCGTGTGCCAGGAACTAAATTCCCACCTCCAAGGAAATCAGGGGTCTGAGAGGAAAGCATAGTATTCAATGATTCATTTAATAAATGTCGTTGAGCCAAATGATCCACTAGAATACAACAGGGGGCAACATAGACTCGGGAGGCTTCACCGTGTGGAGGCAACGGTTATGGAGAGCGAAGAACAGCCCAGAAAGGAGACTGGAAGTTGGAGGCAGAGGGTGGCCCATCCACTCACCACGTTTCAGAGCCTGCAAGCCGCTCTCAGTCAAGCCTCCATCAGGTACCAAGGACACGGTGGTGGGAACAAAGCCCTGCTTGTCACCAGGGGACTTAGACACTTGTTGGAAGGACAGACAACCAGGCAACTAAAAAAGCACCTAAAACAAAGTGCCAGTCATAATTAAGCTTAATCTTGATATCAGAAACCATGGTTATGATCATTCTGTTACATGAGAAAGTGCCCAGCCCAGAGCAGAGCCTCAAAAAAAAAAAAAATTTTTCTGTAGCTTTAATACACTCAACAGCTTCACTGTGTGGACAGAGAGGACCTGCACACAATTGGAAATTATAATGATTCCAAGGGCAAAGGGGGCTAACACAGAAGTCTCGGTGCATCCTATAACCTTGAGTTAAATACAAGTCTTTGTCCCCCACTTGTGTGGGCTCCTGTTTGTCCAGCCCAGACTAATTTTTCTCTCCTGATTCCACTGCCGAGGAGAGCTCATTAAGAGGTTTACCTGATCAGACTAACTGTTTCTCTCCTTAATCCATCTCATCACGCTCCCAGCACTCCAGCTCGGGCCTCGCATTTGAATTTCATAGCTCCCATTAATGCAAATAGGACTCATCAAGGGCCTAAAGATCCCTGGGCGGGCCAGACTGATTGTCTCCATCTGAATGCATACAACAGCAGTTGCTCTGGGGTCTCCCCCTTGTTGACAACACTTCCTTCGTTCAGAGATGAGCTCTTCTGCACTGTGCAATGTGAGTGAACACCTTTCAGCGAGTCTCAAGTGACCGGATGAAGCCCACTCCCTTTCCTCAATTTCAGACCCATCTGACAAGAGGTTCCCCATGAGATGAGAGAGGTATGGAGGACAGAGCACCCTGGATAGAACGTTTAACATGCACATCTAATTGATGCTCAAACCAAAATAAAGGAGAACCAAAATAAAGGAGAAAATAAGTAATATATACCAGTAAAGAGGGGAGATCCCTGTCCAAAGTGTGGGACCAGTAAGATGCCTCTGTTTGTTCCTCTGGAGGAGGAAGGGAAGACTAGATCAGAGAGAGCAAATGTGGATTTAAATCCTCTTCTCAGAAACCCGGATGGAGTCAGTTAGCGTATCTTCACCTCTGCTCTCCTTCTGCAAAACAAGGGCACGAATCCTGACTTCAGAGCGGTGGGAGGATTGAGTGAGCACTTTACCTGAGGGGGGAACAGGTAATGCACAGAGAACCAGATACACAAGATTACATTTCTGTGAGACAATGTGGAAAACCTACTGCTAACACTGTCAAAACTTAAGTGCAGCCGATGATTTTTATAGCAGAACCTAATACAATTGACCCAAGGCAAAGCAGGCAAAAGTTACCTATTAAAGGAATTAAAGTGACGCACACAACGCATTCCTGCAGATGCATGGGATAGCTCAGTGTGGCTGCTTGGTGTCTTGGGAGAAGGGGTTACCTCTGCCTTCAATATCTGACGATGGAGCAAAGACACTGAGCATCCCAAGAGCCACCTACGGTTTGTGGCACCTCCAGCGATGCCCGGTGATGAATATAAGGCCTGGAAGACCTCTGCTTAGAGCTGAGCTGCCCTAAAATGGTTAATCGGGTCCAGAGGTCAGGGCTGGGGCATCTGACCCCTTGAACCAATCTCCATTCATATTTTTGTTTTGTATTTTAAGATTTTAATTTATTTTTAAAGAGAGAAATGGAGGGAGAGAGAGAAGCATCAATGTGATAGTGAAACATAGATCGGCTGCCTCCTGCACGCCCCCTACCAGGGACTGAGCCCACAACCCAGGCATGTGCCATGACCAGGATTGAACCGGCAACCTTTCAGTGCCTGGGATGATGCCCAATCAACTGAGCCCCACCAGCCAGGGCCAACCTGCATTACTTTTTTAAATTTTGGATTAAATACCCACTGAGTGCCAAGCGCTGAGCTAAGCATTAAGATGTGTCTTAAGAGGTTTGTGATCCAGCGGATGCTATTTGATAGGTTGAAGTGGTTAGAAAAGGAATATCATCTCACAAGGAAGATGACATTCACTATAAGTTGAATGCTTGCATCCTCTCACAATTCACACGTTGACATCCTACCCCACAGTGGGATGGTATTTGGAGGTGGGGGTATTGGGAGGTGATAAGGGCTCCATGAGGTGGGCCCTTGGATAGGATTAGCACTGTTATAACAAGAGGAGGAGCTCGCTCTCTCCATCCCCTCCTCCCATGCACTGCGAAAGGCCACTGTGTACAAGCCACCCAACCTGCTGGGACCTGGATCTGGACTTCCCGCCTCTAGGACGATAAGAAATGCATGTCTGTGTGGACGCCATCTTGTCTGTGGTCTTTTGTTCCAACGGCCCCAGAGGACAGCATCTCTCAGGTCCCTGGAATATGCTTTTTGTGACGTGACCTTCCTGCCACCTCCACTGGACAGGCCTATTGTCCTTTCTGGCCCAGTTTAAATGCTCCCTTAGTCCTGGGAGAGGACCCTGAATTCTCCTGCTGCTCTGAGACCTGGGGATACTGCTGAGAGGACAGAGAGGTCCTGGGACTGGAATATGACCTTGAGTTCAGGCAGGCCTTGCATTATTCCTGAAAGATGAACCAATTCTAACTTTGAGCATTTTACCTAATACATGTCAACCTCAGCTTACCCACCTACAAAATGGGAAGAGCAATATATTCATGCCCTAGCTGGCTTGGCTCAGTGGATAGAACATCAGCCTATGGACTAAAGGGTCCCAGGTTCAATTCCAGTCAAGGGCATGTACCTGGGTTGCAAGCTCGATCTCCAGTAGAGGATGTGCAGAAGGCAGCCAATCAATGATTCTCTCCCATCATTGATGTTTCTATCTCTCTCTCTCCCTTCCTCTCTGCAATCAATAAAAATATTTTTAAAAACCATATATTAAGAAGTCTTATGAAACTTATAATACATGTCAAGCACCTCAAACACAGTAAGAATTACTATTCACTACATGAATTCTGGGCCAGAAACAGTAGTTGCACAATTTAAGAAACCAATTCGTGGAGACTGCATTTTTGTTTTATGAAATGACTGTTTAACTCTCAGCCTGGCACTGTCAAAAACAATGTCCTTAATTTCAATAGATGTAAAAAAAAAAAATACACTTGACAACTGAATGTCACTTGAGATACAGCAATAAGGGGCAGGCCTCACCTTCATTCAGCCGGAGAAATCTGAAGTTAGAAACCCCTCACCAAAGCCTTCTCTCACCACTGTGGCTGTATGTGTCCTCAGCTGCCACCAGGAGAAGACAGAGCAATAGCTGCAGATGGTTGCTTCTCATCCTGGCCCTGCACCGGTGCTGGTATGGCCCATAACCCTGGGGATGCACAGCTTTGAAATTCACAACGCAGTTGCTGGGCTTCAGGTGGGAAGTTGGTGACCTCCTGTTCCTCTTGCCCAGGTGCTCAGCTGTGTTTCCGGGGAGCTAACGGCTCATCCGAGGTCCCCAGAAGCTGTGAACGAAGGAACCAGACCTGTAGCCAGGTGAGTCCTTCTCTGTGAGATGCGAGCTGATTGAAGGTAACCATGGAGGTGAGAATAAAAGGTTTCAGGTGGTGACAGAGCGCTTTGCATCTACTGTCGGATTCAACCACCCAGCTGCCCAGACGGAACTGGCTGCATGCAGGCCCCACACAGGGATCTCAGTCCAGGGCTGGAAGTGGGGCTCACAGCCAGCCCTCTCCTCCAAAGCACAGCCTCCTGCAGCTCCGGGGAGAACGTGTCTGCACTGCACTTGACACATGTTGCTGGAGACGCTGGAGTGAGCACGGTGCTGTTTTCCCACCAGTCTCCATACTGGCTATGCTAGTATCCATGCTAGAAAGGAGAGCGTTGATGGGTTTAATTAATCCCTCCCACCCCCTGGGTTATCTGCAGGTGGAGAAAAAGAGATTCCCTCCCAGGTCAGAGGATATGCAACCAAAAAAACCCTGATTTTTTTTCCTAATTACAGAAATTACTGTAATTCACAGAATATCTGAAACAGTTGGGCATCTGTTTAGGAGACAATTTCACATCTTCACCCAAAATATGTGTATGCCAGGATCACGACGTTTACCTGCCTTTGCCCACACTCACTCACAGTTGGAACAAACAATATTAATAACAGATCGCCACCTGTGGACCAGCCACGGCCTCCTTCACCATTACAGGCATTTCACAGCAGGACATGGTCCCAAACTTTCAGCCAGTAGAACAGAAACGTTATCTCCTGACTTTCCATATGAAGACACCCACTTCTTATAGCCATGAGAGAAGACAGTTCTTCTCCACTTCCTGCTAGTAAGGCTGGATGGTTGGAAAATTTCATATCAACAAGGCTTGTGCGATTTTACAAAAGAAGCCTGGACCCTGAGCCTTTGGAAGGCCTCCAACTGTTTTCATCACTCTATCACAATAAGACGGAAGCTTCGACTGTTAATCTTAGATCATTGTCCTTTCTAATAGGCACGGTCTTCTTAGAATATTGACCCCTTTGTGGGTATGTGACTCCCACTTTATTCCTGATCACATCCCTGTTCTGCACTCTGCTCCTCTGAGTTGGCTCTTCTTGCTTTCTCGTCATTAATGCCAGCACTATATGTCCTCCTCTGTCCCTCTACTTTTAGTCTACACATACCTGTATATTTAAAGTAGATTTGTTTTGTATACAACGTATATTCTGGTCTTGTTTTTAATCCTTCCTGACAATCTCTGTTTTTTAACTGGTATATTTAGACCATTGATGTCCAAATGATCACCAGTATAGCTGGATTAATATCTACTATACGTGTTACTGTTTTCTATTTGTTGCCTGTATTCTTTGTTTCTATTTTTGTCTTACACTATTTTTCTGATTTTTTCATTCAGTTGAGCAT
>PVJC01024038.1:0-25880 GCA_004026665.1 Murina feae
ATCTAATATAATAAAAGAGAAACATGCAAATTTGACCGTTACCACCAGCCAATCAGAGAGGCTGTATGCAAATTAACCCAGCCACAAACCAAAGGCTTCTGTTGCAACTGCCTGCCTAGGCTGGCTGAGCCTCTGCTCACAGCCACGCCCACCAGCCAATCAGAGCGGCTGTATGCAAATTAACCCATCCAAGATGGAGGCCAACAGCCAAAGTCTTCTGTTGCAACTGCCTCCCTAGGCTGGCTGAGCCTCTGCTCATAGCCACGCCCACCAGCCAATCAGAGCGGCTGTATGCAAATTAACCCATCCAAGATGGAGGCTGGCAGGGCGGCTCTGCACTGGGAGCCTCCACGGCCGGCCGGCATAGCTGTGCCAGGTGTGTCAGCTCAGTGGGAGGGGGGGTCTGGCCTGGGGCCTCCTCGGGGCATGCAGGAGCAGCTGTCCTGGGTCTGCTGCCTAGCTCCGCCCCCGGGAGCCTCCGAGGAGTATCCAGGAGCGCCTGTCCCGGGTCCACTGCCTGGCTCCACCCCCTGGGGGCCTCCCTGGGGCATGCAGGAACACAGGGCCTTTGCAGGGTATGCATGAGCAGCCGTCCTGGGTCCACTGCCTGGCTCTGCCCTGGGGGCCTCCTCGGGGGCGTGCGGGAGCACCCGTCCAGGGTCTGCTACCTTCATCCACCCCGCAGGGGCTTCCACAGGGCATGCGGGAGCGTCTGCTGCACAGTGCAGAGAACCCGAAGCCAGTTCACTGCCCAGCTCCACCCCGGGTGTGTTTGCTCAGCAGCAGGGCCCCACCGAGGGATCCTGCACCAGCGTCTGCCCCTGGCTTGCCACCCAGCTCTGTGTCAGGTGTGTCCCCTCAGCTGTGTGGGCCCATCAGGCGTGTGCAATCGTGGGCCCTCCGGTGGGAAACGTCCAGGCCTGCACTCACCAGCCTTCCCACCCCCCAGTGCACGAACCCTGAAGGGGCTGTGGGCAGCCTGAAAATGGCCCTCAGCCCCTCACCCAGGCTGGCCAGGCAGCCCAGCAGGTGGACATCTCCCCCGAGGTGTCCCAGACTGCAAGAGGGCACAGGCCGGGCTGAGGGACCCCCACCCCCCCGAGTGCACAAATTTTTGTGCACCGGGCCCCTAGTAAATTATAATAGTCTGCAAAAAGTCTCTGTAACTGAGGCACATTTGCTTTGAATAACTTTTTAAGCACTGTTCTATATTGTTGTTTTTCCATTGTGAAATCTTAGCTGAGAAACAATCCCCTCGAACTTGGAAATCCCAAGTAGGTTCCAATGACTTACTGCTCAGGTACTCTTCATTTTTGAGGTTTCTGCCACATCTTAATGTGTCTCTTGGTTCTCACACAGGGAACCACTTTCTGGGGCTGACAAGCAGACCCTGAGTAATGGATGAATGATTACTCTGACACACAATAGCTGTGACAGAGAGGGCTAAGGGACTGTCTGGCTATAGGAACCAGTCAGCCTTGTTAGTCTGCCTCTTTAGGCTTTTATTGTAACATCAGTTTGGGATAAAGTTTATCTTTTAGATACAATCAGTAGGGTAAGTAATATTGGGAGGAAAATATGTCTGCAGTTTCCTTTAAGCAAAGCATGTCTAAAGATTAAGCATAAAGATTCTGGTAAACATCTGAGTCTGCATGCACACAGACTTGTTTGGAAAGGTCAAGGAACAATTAGGGTGGTTGCATTCAGCCAACTCCCCTAGGTCAGAATTCCTCCTTACAAACTTTCCAACCAAGTTTCATGCTTCCCCACAACAAACAGCAGTTGTGTTGAGAAAGAGAGACCTTTTGGGAATATTTTAAAATATGTATTATACTAGAGGCCTGGTGCACAAAAATGTGTGCACTCAGCAGGGGGTTTCAGCCCGGCCTGTGCCTTCTCGCAGTCTGAGACTCCTTGGGGGACTGGACCTAAGCTGGCAGTCAGACATCCCTCTAGAAGCCCAGGAGCCCTCAGGGGATGTCCGCTTGCCAGCAGGGAGCAAGCCTAAGCTGCAGTCAGACATCCTTAGTGCTGCTGAGGAGGCAGGAGAGGCTCCCACCACCACTGCTGTACTGGCAGCCATCAGCCTGGCTTGTGGCTGAGCAGAGCTCTCCCTGTGGGAGCACACTGACCACCAGGAGGCAGCTCCTGCATTGAGCATCTGCCCCCCCTCATGGTCAGTGTGTGTCATAGAGACCAGTCATTCCCAGTTGTTCTGCTGTTAGGGTCCATTTGCATATTACCCTTTTATTATATAGGAGGATTTTTCTATGTCTGGATTATAAATCTGTTCTGGGAGAATACTACTTAGAGGTTTTGAATATTATACAATACAATGTCACTCTATTTTCTACATAATATAAGGAATGAGTTTAGTAATGGAAACAGCAATACATAGCAAAAACCAAATTGGAGAGTAATTGGCTTAGGCTTCTGTTTTGAGAAATAACCCTAAATTTCTGATACAAAGAAAATGCCTGAATTCTCAGTAATGGCCTAAGAAAATATGAATGATTTATATTTGCGGCATCCCCAAAGTAGTTCTAAGCACTAGTACCTATTGATTATACTAATATGTATAGAATGGGTACAAAGACTCACCTGAAAGAAATGGGTGTGAGAAGAAGAGGTCAAGAACTTTTAAATACACGTGAGGATTTGGGGATTTTGAACCAGAAAACAGACAAAATTGTTACTCAAGAGTCGTTACAAAGTGAATAATATATTAAGAATATTGAGAAAAGTAGAATATAAGAATAGTATGTAAAAGGAAATGAAAGAGAATGCCAACTCACTGGCACTGAAAAGAGCAGTCAAAGGCAGAGACAGCCTAATTCCTAATCAGAACAGCCGCACAGATTTTCCCAAGAAGGAGACCATTCAGGAGACCTGAATGGAGTAACTAAGATTTGCAGGGTCCCATACTCCTCTTCAGTATGTTTGAATGGAAAAAAAAAAGTTGCAAAATCATAGTCATGTAGCTCTGCCCCTAAAAAGGGCTCTTAAAAGATAACCCACAACTCATAAAACTAGTGCCAATGCCTCAGTTTATACTGATTTCCAACAGCAGCAATGCCAATATTCCTTGCATTGCTGCTATTTAACTTCTTTTTCTACTGCGTGAGGACCATTCTCATTCCATTGTGTAACTTCAGGCTCTTTCTTAAAACCTATTATATAGCACAATCTAAACCAGACCCATGACTCATGAAGGCCACTTGTCTCTTTTTCTGAAGAAAGAGCTGAAGGGCTAATTTTATGTTAAGTGACTGCTTTTCCCCTTGAATTTCAGAAGGGAGAATCCTCTTCTAGGAGAGTAGTAATACTACAGGCACAAGGGTGGTGGAGGCCTGGGGAGGGGAGCTGGGGAGGGTTATCAGGGGTCAATGGGAGAAAAAAAGGAGACATATGTAATACTTTCAACAGTAAAGGTTTAATAAAAAATAAGTAAATAAAAATAAAGAAAAAATAAAATTGAAAATGTTACGGCTGAGCAGTATTCTTTTACTACCATCTGTGACAGCATGGATGGATCTTGAGAATATCGTGCTAAGCAAAATAAATCACACAGAAAAAGTCAAGAATTCTGCCCTATGATTTCATTCATAAGTATGATACAAAACTGAAAGCAGCAAATGAACAAACAAGAAAGACAAACAAATCAAAAGGAATCATAGACATAAACAATAGTATGATGGTTGCCAGAGGAAAAGGGGGTGAGGGAATAGCAAAGGGTAAAAAGTGTCAAATATATGGTGATGGAAGAATATCTAAGATCTGACTTTGATTGGTGGGCACACAATGCAATATGTTGTATCATAGAATGGTATACTTGAAACCTATATACTCTTACTAATCAATGCCATCTAAATAAAACAAACCTTGATATAGTAAAGGAAAAACATTGTGTTTTGACACTTTCAGAATTGGATTACAAATAGTCAAAACTGATTTACCTTGCAATCCATTTCTCATATTAATAAAAAATAGTTAACTTTTTGAGGTATAAACCTATTACTGAGGATTACCCAAATAGCAAATAATTATGATTTACTGATAAAAATTTCATCTTTTTATCAAAACGTGGCAAGTTAAATACATAGAAAGTAGAAGTACAATAAAAATCCAGTCTTTGCTTCCCCTGGTTCCAACAGGCATGGATTTCTGTTACCACAGTGTAGCTAAATAGTATCCGTTCATCTACAGCACAGTTCACATTTCAGTTAGCATGGTGTATTAACTGGGAGTAACTGCAAAAGGTATTAACTTCACGGCAAGACTTTCGGCACACAAATCACTGCGTAATAACAGATGTCCATCATGATCAGTAACCAAGCATGTCACTCTGTTTAAAGTCTGCCAGGGCTTGGCCACTGTGCATCTGTTATTCAGTTCATATTCAAACGGGAAAGTGTGTTGCTATGTTGTCTCCTTGCCTCCCAGTGAGAAACCCATGTGCCATTTTACAAAAGAGAAGAAAACAAAAAAAAAGGATAATTAAAAGAAGATATTTGGTTAATAAATATAAAGCTTTAGCAAAGAAACAAAAACTTATAATACTGGATGTGAAACTTGAATCAAATATAAATGGATTTATAGCAAATAATAGCATGCAATTCAGGAAATTCTCGGTGTGTAGAAGGAGTATCTTAGTGAGGGAAAATGCACTAACATAAATAGGAAAAAACATTGTAATGAAAGGAATGACAATATTCTAGAGGAAGTGATGCTGGCAAAAAGCCCCACGTGGATGGAACTCTCAGAGACACTTTGTATCATTGAAAGTGCAAAGGATAAAATATTGGAAGCTGATAAACTCAGAAAGGAATATGCAGGTTCATCAAGGCATAGAAAAGATGCTCATTCTGTATCTTAAGTTATATAAAAAGGCACATTGTTCAATATTATAAATATTTTGAAAATTAATTTCTTACAAATATTTTGAAAATTAATTTTAAATTATAGCTGATCTACAAGATACAATATCATATTGTTTTAGGTATACAACATCATGATTCAATATTTTCATGCCATACAAAGTGACCCCCACAGTGTCTAGTAACCACCTGTCATTGTGCATAGTTATGATATTATTGACTCTATTCCCTATACTTACATTACATCCCCATGACTTATTTTATAACTGGAAGTTTGTACTTCTTAATCCCCTTCAATTTTCCACGCAAACTCCATCCTCCTTCCCTCTGGCAACCACCAGTTTGTTCTCCGTATCTATTAATTTGTTTCTGCTTTGTTTCATTTGTTTGTTTTAGATTCCATATATAAGTGAACTCATGCGACATTTGTCTTTCCCTGTTAGACTAATTTCACTTAATACAATACTCTTTAGATCTATACATGTTCTAAAGGGCAAAATTTTCTTCTTTTTGTGGCTGAATATACTCCATGGTATATATGTGCCACTTCTTTATCCATTCACCTCTCATTGGATATACTTGCTTCCGTATCTTGGCTATTATAAGCAATGATACAATGAACTGAGGGGTGCATATATATTTGCAAATTTTTATTTTTTTTCTTCAGGTAAACATCCCAGAGTGAAATTTCTACAAAGGGCGGTTCTATTTTTAATTTTTAAAGGAACTTCCATGTATTTTTCTGTAGTGGCTCTACAAATTTGCATTCCCACCAACAGTGAACAAAAGCTTCCTTTTCTTCACATCCCAGTCAACTCCTGTTTGTTAATTTACTGATGACAACCATTGTGACAGGAGTAAGGTGGTATCTCATTGTGGTTTTGATTTGCATTTTTCTGATGATTAAGCAACTTTTCATATGTCTATTGGCATCTATATGTTATCTTTGGAGAAGTGTATATTCGTGTCCTCTGCCCACTTTTAAAATTAGACTGTTTGTTTTTCTAGAGTTGAGTTGTATGAGTTCTTTCTAAATTTGGGATATTATGATTAACAGATGTATCATTTGTGAATATATTCTCTGATTCGGTAGGTTGTCTTTTTGTTTTGTTGATGTTGTCCTTTGCTGTGCAAAAATTTTTAGTCAATGTAGTCCCATTTGTTTATTTTTTTCTTTTGTTTCTATTGCCAGAAGAGATCTATCAAAAAAATATATACATTGCTAATAGAAATATCAGAGAGTTACTACCTATATTCTTCCATGACTTTTATTGTTTCAGGTTTTACATTAAAGTCCTTAATCAAGTTTTAGTGTATTTTTTTTTTTTTTGGCATGTATCGGTTCAATTTTCCCAACATCAGTTACTAAATAAACTGTCTTTAGCCCATTGTATGTTCTTGACTTCTTCGTCATATATTAATTGATAGTGTCAGTGTGGGTTTATTGAAGCTTCCTATTCTGTTCCATTTATCCATGAGTCTGTTTTTATCTAGTACTATGCCGTTTTCATTACCATTGCATTATTGTATAGTTTGATATCTTGTAGCTTGATACCAGAAACCTCTTTTATTTTGATTTTTTTTCAAGATTGCCATGGTTATTTAAAGTCTTTTGTGATTCCATATAAATATTTGTTCTAGTCTGTAAAAACACCTTGTTGGGTGTTTTTGATGGGGATTGCTTTAAACCTATTGATAGCATTGGGTAAAACAAACATTTTAAGAATGTTAATTCTTCCTATTTATGAACACAATATACACTTTCATTTATTTGTATCTTCTTCAGTTTCTTTCTTTATAGTAGCTTATAATTTTCTAAGTATAGGTCTTTTACTTCCTTTTATAAATTTATTCCTAGGTGTGTGTTTTTATTATATTGTAAATGAGATTTTATTTTAGTTTCTCTTTCTGATAGTTCATTATGTGTATATAAAATTGCAACAGATTTCTGAATATTTATTCTGTTTCCTGCTTCTTTACTGAATTCATTTATCAGTTCTAGTAGATTTTTTGGTGGAATCTTTAGAGTTCTCTATAAATGCAACCATGTCATCTACAAATAATTAAACTTTTACTCACTTCTTTCCAGTTTAGATGCCTTTTATTTCTTATTGTTGGGAAATTAATGTGGATTTCAATTTCCATTACTATGGATTTCCATTACCATGTTGAATAAGAGTGGCAAAAGTAGACATCTCTGATTTCATTTTTGTGTGTCTAATTTTAGACAAGATTCTTTGACTTCTTGTTATGGTAATTCAGATTGCTAACGCCAGACCCCATCATCACCTCTTCTATTTTTTTCTGTCTATTTTGCCAATATGCTTATTTCACAATTCTTGTTTAAATTTTGTGATATTACTATTATGTACTGCTCATCCAAGTATTATGACATGACTTATACTTCCTTTTTACTATAATTATTTTTCTGAGTTCATTTTATCTTCATTTACTTGGTTTTGTAGGTTAGATACCTAATTTCCCCATATGCTCCAATAACCCATGATATTTTTTGCTATTTGATCAATTTCTCCAATGTTCAATTACACCAGATTATTTATCAACATATGTGTGCTTTTAAGCTAGAGACCCCCATCCCCAGTCTCTCTTTCTGCTCTATTCGAAATGGTCTCCTCTCCACGCCCACTGCTCTGAAGCTTCTGTGGCAATCTGTTAGCCAATTTCTTGACTGCATCCCTCCTTAACACTGTTCTCCTTTTGTGGATCTCCTCTTAATCAAATACTGTGCCATATGAATTGATCCTCAAAGTCATTGTTTTTTAATATCTTATTTCTAATTTTTATCTCTGTGTCATTTTGTTCTACTTTTTGGGCTAATTATTACCCCAGATCTTCTGGATCCTTCTATCTGTTTCTTCTTAATTTCAATTATATTATTTATTTTTTTAAGTTCTAAGACTTTTGATGGGGGTGGGGAAGCGGCAGAGGTGCTTTATTCTTTTCCTTATAGTTTCTACTATTAGTACAGCTTTATCTCTTATCTGATTTATTAGTTTTACACTTAGTATTTTTTGTAATGTTTTGTATCTAATCTCTCTCTCTCTCTCTCTCTCTCTCTCTCTCTCTCTCTCTCTCTCCTCCCTCTCTCATTTGTGTTGTTCTCTTTCTTTTCTTTGGGAGGCTTTTCTAAGTATCTCAATAGTTTGGCTTCCACTTATAATTAAGCATGAAGCCTACTTAAATTATCTGTAGTAGAGAAAGGGGAGTTGTCAGTTCATCTCTTTCTCTGAATAATGTTTGATGTCTAGTTCTACAATGGGGTTCCTTCAATCTCAAACTCTATAGGTATGCCTCTGAGGCACCCCACTTATTTAAAAAAGAATGTTCTACTATCTGGTCTCATGAAATAAATGCCTGGTTGCTGTCCTGAGAACAAGACAGGAAGAAAGCAGGCTGGAGATTTCTGACTTCTCAGGATTCAGGCTTTTACCTAATCCCTGTGATATCAGCTTGGTACCTTGCCCTTGCCTCCAGCTACACTTGAGTCCTAACTTTCAAGCATTTTAGTTGCTGTGCCTGGGTTTGTGCCTAGGTCAGTGTGGTGGGTAGCAGCTTGCCTGAACTGAGTGGAGAAAGGGAACTGTGCTGTGTACAGACTTTAACCTGCCCGTCTATCTATCTCTACTCGCATGGATCCCTGGTTCCTCCCTGTGCCAGCTATTTTAAGGGTTCTCCCAACCAAATTGCCCTAGCTTTACAGATATCAGACTTCTGTAAACACTTAGATTATAATTCCCTTTGCTCACATGTAATTGCAACTCTTGAATATATTTCCATTCTCCCAAATTTATGCTATCTTCTGCATTCTATTTTTCTTGTGTTTTTTTTTTTTTTTGCAGTTTTTTATAGTGTTTTAGGAGGGAATAAAATAAACACATATATTCAATCCACTGAGTTTATAAAGAAATATCCTTCAACACATTTGAAAGGGAGAAATGAAGATAGAATCTGACAAGGAAAAATTTTCTCCATCCTCAGGCCCAAGAGAAACTGAGAAAAATTAGGTCTAGCAATAATATTTAGAAAAATTATATTACAAATCAGCTCCTTTTCCATTCTGATTTATTTTCCAACATTTCTTTTTGAATATGAAATGAATTGGCCTCACATTAAAGTCAGGAAAAGTGGGGATGTTTTGAGCACTAGCTGACAATTAAAAAAAAGAGTAAGACAAAATTATGTTTTATTTTACTAATTATGGACAATGTTTACATAAATATTCAGTATTTTGAATGCTTTTTATTTTCTGAAACTATTAAAAATGTTAGCATTTGATATATGATAGATATAAAAATTGACTTTTATTTAAATCAATATTATATTTATATAAAGATAGTTTTTTATCAAAATTATAATAATTGAAATATTTTGTTATCTAAGTTTTAGAAACCAGATAAATTTTTGTATGTTTCAAGAGTTTATAAATCTAAGTTTTTAGAATTAAGAAAAGTCAGTTTTCATATGCTTTCATGGTTCAGAAAGAAATAAGCAATTTGCAATTTATATAAAACACTAACTTGTCTGTATGGTAGGAATGATACAGTATGGATCTGTCAGAAACCTGAGGAGGTCATCTTGGCTTACACAGCAGATATAAGCAATTATTGAAGCCATATAATATTTTATGTCCATTTTACAAGTGATACTCATGATATAGATAGCATCTGTCATTGCAACATCAGAAACCCTATCTTTTGCTCCCCTAGCCTGGCACTCTTAAATTTGGAAGGAAAACCTTCTAAGAATAACTTTTGCTCTGTTATCAATAGAATTAACATAAGTAAAAGTGGGACAGAATTGTTAGAGTCCTTTAGGATACAGAGCCTTTTTTTTTTTTTTTTTCCAACCATTCCCAGTTTGTTTGTTGTTGTTTTTCTGGAGAAGAATTTCTTTTTTGTTTTGTTTTTTGTTTTGTTTTTTGTTTTATTGCTTAAATTGTTACAACGAGTGATAGATAGGTCTCCATTTTTCCCCTTGACCTTCCCTCCTCCTCCCCTACCCCCCAGTGTCTTGTGTCCATTGATTATGCTCCTATGCATGCATACAAGTCCTTCAGTTGATCTCTTCACTCCCCCCCAACCCTCCCAAGCCTTCCAGCTGTAGCTGACAGTCTGTTCAATGCTGTCCTGCCTCTGTATCTGTTTATGTTTATCAATTTATAATGGTCTTTATTATCCATACATAAGTGAGATCATGTCTAGGATACAGAGTCTTAACCCAATTGCTCACAGTGCCTGCATCAGCCCGGGACATGCCCTGCCCGGTAACACTTCTAGGTCAGTCCCTCCTCCGCGCATCTCCTGGCGCGCCCCCAGGAACCCTTCCTCTCCAACTTGTAACTCACAAGGCCAACGTCAGTGTGTGACATTTAGATGGCTAGTTTTCAAAGACGTGGGCAAATATTACCTGGTTTGAAACTGAGATACCATAACCATTCCCTCTTTGATTTAAAGCACACTTTAACCTGAGGTGCCGTGAGGCGAAAGGTTGGGCAGCAAGCGGCAGCCTCACGCAGTCCCCTTGCCACAGCAATCTTGTTCTGTGCCCTGATGTGGACCGATTTCAATATACTCTGCAGCTTGTAGGAAAACATGACTTTCCCGGGACTTCTGGTTTGATTCCCGGGAGCTCTGCGAGCTATGGAAATAATGGATGCTAGAAATAACTTCCTTTTTGAGCCTTATATTTTAAAAACGCTTTTTTTCTTCCGCAATAAAATTGGAGAATGTTCCTTTTGATGTATCTATGTAAGTAGAAACAAATTATATACCAATTACATTCAAACTTTGTGTTTATTAAGTTAAGTATTTACATCTGTATAAAAATATTTTATGACAATAATGGGTGAATGTGTATTTGATGAGGTGGAAAAGAAATAAAAGAACCTCAGGAACGGAAATTATACGCTCCGCCTTTCTGTAATTTTAGTACATGGTGCAGAATATGTTTTTACAATGTCCACTTATCATAATTACATATCGGAAATCTTAATTGTCTTACGCTTTTGCTCGCAGATATTTTTATTGTGTTTTTCTTTTTCACATGTCTATACTTAACTATTTACTCAGAAGTATAAGAGTTGCTATAGTCAGTAATACTGCATACTTGGAAAACCAAAATAGGAAGAAAATACTAATTAACCCAGCACCAGTGGAATTTCTGATGAAATGACATTAAACTAATGCAAACAGTGTGATTTCATTTGCTGATTGACTAGTTAAATCCACACTCGTGGGAGCGGTTTACCAAAATGTGTATTTAAACTGCCAAGTGATATTTCTACCACAATAATGCCATCATCCTAATTCTTTCAGGTGGATGGGAAGTCTAAGGGCTGCTTTCCCTTCCCTGGGTGTGGCAAGCTGTGAAGCTTTAAGCTAATTTAAAAGAAGAAAAACATCTGTTTTAAATCTATGGCTCTTCAGCAAGCAGGGAGCTCATGCTTCTCCATAGTGAGACAAGCTTAGAAGTGAGAAAACGGGAGATTTTAACACTGCTATTACCTTTCTACTTTCCACTGTTTTGTTATTAATTGTTGATTTTTGTTGTTAAACTTTAATTTAGTTCCTTCTTAGTTTCCTTTTTTATTTTTATTTTTTAATCAGTACAGAGGTAGTAAAAGATTCAAGTTTTATACATGTTCATTCAATTTTTTGTTGTTGTTTTAGTTTTAATCTTGTGAGGAAAATTGAGAAATTAAGAGCCCAGAACATCTCTACACTGAATACATTCTCTTGAGCATTATACAGAATCATTCTTTAGGACTCTGAGAGAGAATGGGGCTAGCTACCAAATAAATAAATAAATAAATAAATAAATAAATAGATAGATAAAAATATTCATTGTGGTATGTAATACTTTAATTTATATGAATTTTCCATATGAATTTATATGAATATTTGTAACTTTTTAAAAAATAATAAAGTACCAAGCTACTTATTAAATAATAACAAAGGAAGAAATAAAATAAAGGGGAACAATTCAGAAAGAATAGGAATGAAAGAAAGAAGCAACTAAAAGAAAGCACATTTCTATGGAATAATTACTTTCATGTGGTATGAATTTTGGTGACACAAATAGATAAAAGTAAATTATGCAAAAAAAACCTGTTAGGTAAACTTTTCCACAGACAGAGGGAGAGACACTACTATTAAGCAAGAGAAAAATATCTATGTATGTAACCATTTATCTATTTTTTATTTCCCACCTTCCTTCATAAATTTCAGAAAGATATTCTTATGGCTGGATATTGAAAACTGTATCCAACGACATAGGTCTTTGTTTTCTTTTTTCTCATCACTGCATGGGAGTGGTTTTGAAAGACCAGTCAATATTTCAATATCAACAACAGGATATGTTTCAGCAATGTTTTAAATCTCTCAGCAAACACCACTACTGAACAGGAAATGAGTGCTTTGCTTGAGCAGGTCCAGAGGAAAATAGTATAAATTACACACTTGCACATCAATTAAGAGCAGTTAGATGTTATTTGTGTAAATGGCTTCCATACCACTCGATTCTGAATGAGAGGGTTGTTTGGATTTATCAATGATTCTCAGTCACCTGCCCCTTAATTACAGACCGCTCTCCAAACCTATAGTTAGGCGTATTAAAGTGAATGTTCCCTGACATCTGAATCATGGGGCGCAGTTGTTTGAATTACCAGGTTAAAAGGGAATTCATTACACAGATTTCAAGGGCTGATGTAGTGATCACTTTCTCAATTTACTACTGTTGTACTGAATAAGTCAAGACACACCTGAATGGCTTTTCATGAAATGGCTGAAGTTAATTTAATTCTTTTTCCTCATCACCATGCATCTCCTTTACGCCCTCTTCCACGTCCACCCACCCCTTCCAACCCCCAATCGCCACTGTTGTTCCTGTCCATAAGTTCTCTCCTTTTTTTTTTTGTTTTTGCTCAATGCCTTCACTCCCCCAACCACCATCACCCCAATCGAGAGCTGTCTGCCTTCTCTCTATCTTTGAATCTGTCTCTATTTTGCTTGGTAGTTCAGTTTGTACATTAAATTCCACGTATGAGTGAAATGATATGGTACTTGTCTTTTTCTTTTATTGGTTTATTTCACTTAGCATAGTGCTATCCAGATCCATCCATGCCGTCATAAAGGATAACATTGTGTTTCTTTTTATGGCAGAGTAGTATTCCATTGTGTAAATGTACCACAGCTTTTTTACTCACTCTTCTACTGGTGGACACTTGGGCTGTTTCTCAATCTTGGCTATTATAAATGACACTGAATGAGCACAGGAGTACATATATTCTTTCAAATTAATGTTTCTAGTTTCTTCAGATAAATTCCCAGAATAGGAATCACTGGGTCATAAGGCAGATTCATTTTTAAATTTTTATGGTAACTCATACTGTTTTCCACACTGACTGTACCAATCGCATTCCCACCAACAGTGCATGAGAGTTTCCTTTCCCCACATCCTTGCCAGCACTTATTCTTTGTTGATTTGTCGATGACAGCCATTCTGACAGGTTCAAGGTGATATCTTATTGTAGTTTTAATTTGCATTTCTCTGATGATTAGTGACATTGAGTATCTTTTCATATGGCTATTGGCCAACTGTATGTCCTCTTTGTAGAAGTATCTATTTAGGTCCTTTGCCCATTTTTTGATTGGATTGTTTATCTTCCTTTTGTTAGGTTGTAGGACGTCTTTAAATATTTTGAAAATGAAACCCTTATATGTATCATTGGTGAAAATGTTCTTCCATTCAGTGGTTTATCTTTTTATTTTGTTGATGATTTCCTTTGCTGTACAAAATCTCTTTATTTTGATGTAGTCCCATTTGTTTATTCTTTCTTTTGTTTCCCTTGCCCTAGAGATTTATCAGAAAAAAAATATTGCTCCAGGAAATGTCCAAGAATTTACTGCCTATATTTTCTTCTAGGATTTTTATTATTTTGCGTCTGAGGTTAATTTAAAATGAATATTCCCTTTTAACAGTTAAAGTGAAACTGATATGATTCTTGGTCTTTTCTGTATTAATTTGCTGAGTTAATAGTATTATGGTATATGATCCCTTGGGTAACATATCTGGAATGAAACACTCCATGTATCATGATAATTTTTGAAAGATATTATTAATTCTGAAACATAGCACATAAAACAATTCTTAGTCTTCAAGAGTTAGAAACATAAAATGTGTCACATTGCTGAGAAACATTCTTGCCTAGGATTTTCAGGACTTATCTGCAGAGCTTTAATGAGAGAAAATATGTGATAGTGAGTTACTACAAGAATGTAAAATGATTTGGAAAAATTGTCTCAATGTGTAGAAAAATCCAGGTTCTGTATAGAATGCAAACCAAAACATATCCCCCTTTTTCTTCATCCTGTGCTTGTCCTCACCCAAGAGATGTTGAAATCTGTAGTTATGCTTCTCAGAAAATAGAAAACTAGACAGAGCATACAAATTAATCCTTTAAACTCAGTTATATAGAATCTTTAATGTAATAATACTTTGTTTCTTGTGATTATCTTTTTATGCTAATGGAATCAATGTATGACATAAATAAAACATTCATCACCAAACTTCTTAAACAGAGGGAATAAATTTACTCAGTGATCTCATGTGTCTCTTTACTCTTGCTACTCCCTCAAATACTTTAAGTTTCTACTCACAAATACAAGAAAATTAAAATCAGAGTATACTATACATATATTTATAAAAATTCTAAAATTAAATATATTAAGTAGTTATGTAACATTGATATTTTGTGTGATAAACATTGTTTCTAAATCTGTTTCACATTACAAGTCCTGTAGAAACTGTGATTCAGCGGGTACATCAAGAACCTGCAACAGGATGGTATCAAAATGGAAGTTTTCATGATGAGAACTTCATGGGAAAGAAGACTTTTTCCCTGATAGCTGGAGGAACTAACAAGGTTACATTGCATGCAAATCAAATGCAATGGTTAGCTGAAAGAAACCATTTAGAAAATGTTTATATCTTAATTTCAATTTTGTAATTCTGAAAAATTAGAACAACTAAATGCAATGGAATGGTTAGTTGAATCCTAAAGTTTTGCCCACTTTTTTTTTATATAACTTATTTAGATGGAAGAAGATTTGACTTTGGGTGATGTGCATATAATGCAATATATAGGTGATGTATTGTAGAAGTGTACACTTGAAACCTAACTGATCTTATTAACCAATGCCACCCAATTAATTTAATTTAAGAAACAGAAAAATAGAAACACAGATTAGATCAATGCTTTTAAAAATAATTTCCAAGTTTAAAACTATTCAAAAAACAACTATTCAAATAAAATATATCATTAGGAAGAGCAAAATAGCAAAATATAAATTCTCAGATTAAAGTTTTTTTCTCACATCTTGCAGCATGCCAGGTAACATTTTCATAAAATATTAAAAATAAGAGAAAATATATCATAAAACCTTAATGAATACTGAACATAATATCTTTTTCAAGATTGAAAATCTGTTAGATGTTATCCATTAAATTTTTCTCACCTAACTGACATATCCAATGGTACATTTTTAGTTGTTGTTAATCTTCACCCAAGGATATTTTTCATTGATTTTTAGAGAGACTGGAAGGGAGGAGGAGAGACAGAGAGAGAAACATTGATATGACAGAGACACATTGATTGGTTGCCTCCCACATGCACTTGACCAGGACTGGGGATATGACCTACAACCATGGTACATGCCCTTGCCAGAACTGAGCCCTGGGCTCTTTATCCTATGGGCTAATGCTCTGTCCACTGAGCCAAACTGGGCAGAGCATCCAATGGTACATATTTTTTAAATATGTTTTTATTGATTTTAGAGAGAGGAAAGGAGAGGGAGATAAAAACATCAGTAATGAGAGAGAATCATGGATCAGCTGGCTGCCTCCTGCACACCTCCTAATGGGGATCAAACCCATTGATGTTTCTCTCTCTCTCTCCCTCTCCATTTCTCTCTGAAATAAATACAATTTTTTTTTTAAAAAAAAAAGACACTTGGGTTGTTTCCATGTCTTGGCCACCATGAAAAATGTTGCAATAAACATAGAACTTCTAAAATATAAATTTTTATGACTAAGAAAATACTTATTTCAACTGGGGGTTAGGGAGGAGGGGGGCAAGGGAAAGGGAAAAAAATGGAGATCTATCTATCATTTGATGTAATACTTATCTATCATTTGTTGTAATACTTTAAGCAATAAAAAATAAAAAAATAAAAAAAAGAAAATACTTATTTCAAATAAGCTTCTGAACTATAACATTACATCAGGGAAAATATGAGACAACATATCTCTACCCTTTTAGTTATAGCTAAATGTTTTCAAAATGTCTCCCAATCTTGAGTTATAACATTATAGCAGTAAAAGCATCATGGGTTTTTTTTTTTAATTTTTAAATTTAATTTTCAAATGTAAACAAACGGAAAATCTTTGGGGAGAGATATTTAATATTTTGCAAACATGTTTTTAAAAATAGGATAGGGAGAAAGATGGCGACCGGCAGGAAGGCAGGGAGGGAGAGAGTGTGAGAGAGCCAGGGAGCGATAGAGGAGTGTGTGGACGTGCGTAGTGTGTGTGTGTATGAACTAGGGACAGTTAGATTCTGCAGGTCATCTAAGGAGTTGCCAAACCGGGCAGTCTTAGACGGCAGAGCCCCGCTCCCAGCGCAGACACTCCTGGACATCCAGCACAGGCACGGAGACCACACCATCTTAAGAAACAGAGCTGCTTGTGACTAGGATCCTGGCCTCAGCACCACACAGTCTGGTCTCAGACACAAACCAGGATCCTGCAGCCACTGGGGACAGAGACCTGCTACCACAGCTATAGACCCACGGACACCAAGAATCCAGACGTCCCAGTGGCAGATCTCTGTGAGTAACAGAGCAATCCCCCTCCCCGCAGGCTCACTGGCAGCATCATAGTAACTGATAGACTCACCACTTGCTTGGGCCTCATTGCTGCTACAGGAATTTGAGCCTGGGAACGCGCGAACTTTGGGAATCTTTTCCCTGCAGCACAGGGCTTTGAGCCTAGGAGTGCGCGACTCTGGGTGTCTGTTTCCCGAGGCGTGGGGCTGCGGGAAATTGAGCCTGGGAACTTGCGAACTCTGGGAGTCTGTTCCCCGCAGCATGGGCTCTGGGACCCCTATTCTCCGGGCAGGAGGCAGCACTAAGCACCAGTGACTTGACTCTGTTTCTTATCATTTGCGCCTGGGATCCCTGATTCCCAGTGCATTCACACTAAGAGCAGTGACTCCAATTCTTGGTGTGTGTGCACACAGGGACCCTGATTCTCAATGTGAGGCTGTGCAAAGCAACAGAGACATCAATACTGGATTCTTAGGGAACTCTGATTCCTGGAACACGCTAGAGGGCTCTGATTTTCAACACACACCAGGGAGATCTCTGTATCAGCTCGACGTAGGCAGGGTCCCTGGTTCTAAGTGCACACACAAGGCCACACTGAGCGCTGGCAACACTGACTCTGAGTGAGCCTGGTTCCCACCAACTGACAACAACCAAACATCTTAGTGTCAAAGCTCTCCAGTGACCCTGGGGTGGTGAGAAGCTCCCACTGCGCATGGCCCAGGCCCACACAATTTTACATTTGGAACTTCTGGAGATAGTCAGAATGGGGAAACGACACAATTCCCAGAGGAAAGAAAATGAGGAGTCACCAAGAAAGGAAATTAGTGAAATTGAAGCATGCAGCATGACAGAAAAAGAATTCAGAGTAATGGTTGTACCATTCATTCACTGGATGGATGAGAAAATCAACAACATATGCAAGAATCAGGAAGAAATGAAAAATTATATTGCAACAATCAAAAACACCATGGAAGGTTTCAACAGTAGACTAGAAGAAGCAGAGGACCGAATTAGTGACTTAGAAGATAAGGTAGAGAAACAAGCTCAATCTGAACAGCAACTGGAGAAAAAAATTAAAAAGCAGGAGGAGAGTCTAAGGGAGCTTTGGGACAACATGAAATGAAGTAACATATGCATAATAGGGCTGTAAGAAGGACAAGAAGAGCAACAAGAATTAGAACATCTATTTGAAGAAATAATGACAGAAAACTTCCCAGATATGGGGAAGAAAAAAGTTACACAAGTACAGAGAGTTCCAAGTAAAATGAAGCCCAAAAGATCCACACCAAGACATATCATAATAACATTGGCAAATGTACAAGACAAAGAGAGAATCTTAAAGGCTTCAAGAGAGAGAATGAGAGTTACATACAAAGGATCCCCTAACAGATTATCAAATGATTTCTCAACAGAAACACATCAAGCTAGAAGGGAATGGAAGAAAGCATTACAAAGCAAAGGACTAAATCCAAGAATACTCTATCCAGCAAGACTATCAATCAAAATTGAATGGGAAATCAAGGTCTTCGCTGACAAAAAATAGACTAAAGGAGTTTATCACTACCAAGATTCAATGCAATCCCTATCAAAATACCAACAGCATATTTCACAGATCTATAATGAACATTCCAAAAATTCATTTGGAATAAAAAAAGACCCCAAATAGCTGCAGCAATCCTGAGAAAGAAGAACAAAGTAGGTGAGATTGCAATACCAGATATCAAGCTGTATTACAAAGCCACTGTTCTTAAAACAGTTTGGTACTGGCACAAGAACAGACATATAGATCAATGGAATAGAATAGAGAACCCAGAAATTGACCCAAACCACTATGCCCAATTAATATTTGATAAAGGAGGCAAAAGCATACAAATGGAGTCAAGACAGTCTCTTCAATAAATGGTGTTGGGAAAATTGGACAGATGCATGCAAAAAGATGAAACTAGACCACCAACTTACACCATACACAAAAGTAAACTCAAAATGGATAAAGGACTTAAACATAAGACAGGAAACCATAAAAATACTAGAGGAATACACAGGCAGCGAAATCTCAAACATGTGCCAAAGGAATTTCTTCACTGATACTGCTCCTAGGGCAACGGAAGCTAAAGAGAAAATAAGCAAATGGGACTACATAAAAATAAAAAGTTTTTGCACAGCAAAGGAAACCATCAACAAAACAACAAGAAAGCCCACTGCATGGGAGAACATATTTGCCAATGACATCACTGATAAGGGTTTAATATCCAACATTTATAGGGAACTCATACAACTTAACTAAAGGAAGATAAACAATCCAAAAAAAAAAAAAATTGGCAACAAACCTAAATAGACACTTTTCAAAAGAAGACATACAGAAGGCCAAAAGACATATGAAAACATACTCAAAGTCACTAATTATATGAGAGATTCAAATCAAAACAACAATGCAATATCATCTCACACCTGTCAAAATGGCTATTATCAACAAACTAGGGGCCCAGTGCACGAAATTCGTGCATGGGGATGGGGGGGGTCGGTCCCTCAGCCCGACCTGCACCCTCTCCAATATGGAGTTCTTGGGGACTCTCACAATCCAGGACCTCTGATTCTTAACCACTAACTTGCCTGCCTGCCCTAACCATTCTGCCTGCCTGCCTGATCCCCCTAACTGCCCTCCCCTGACGGCCTGGTCACCCCTATTAACTTTCTTTTTTAATCTTATCCCCTTCATGCACAATTGTATTTGACTTCCTTATTGGTTTCTTCCTCTCACACAATTTTTCTCCTTTTTATAACACTTTTCCTACTGACTCATCAGTTATAAGCTTTTCTTTCCTCATTATTTCCTACTTCTGTTCCATCATCATTCTTCCCATTTTTCTACTACCTTTCTTCTACTACCCATATTTCTTCTTTCCTTTATCTTTACCCCTGCCCATCCTCCCCTTTTCCTTCCTCCCCACCTTAATTTTTTTATTCACTTCCTCCCTCTGACCTGCTTTGCTCCCTCCCCCATTCCTTCCTTCTTCCTATTCTCCTTTGAAGCTCTACCAGCTCTCCCTTTATAACTTTTCTTCCCTCCCTCTTTTTCTCTCATCCTACCTTTGCCATACATTTTTCTCTACTTACTTCCACTGTTTTAATACCTACCTATCTACCTGCCTAATTATCCACTATCATTTATCTTTTTTTCTTTTCTGACTTCTACTTTTAAAATCTGTCCCCAGTACACAACTATAATTGGTTTTCATTATAGGCCCTACAGTTCCCTCATACATCCTCTTTTTTTAACTCTGCTGTCCACTGACTCTTTTATAAAGTTCTTCTCTCCATCCTGTTCCACCTTTCCCCCACCTGGTTACTTCCCCCCAAACTCTCCCTGGCTGCTGCTCCCTCCACCCGCCCCCTGCCCATCTCTCCATTTCCTGGCTCCCTTGGGTTCACCCCAGTTCTGAAGGGAGATGGGGCCTCTCACAGGAGACCCCTGCCCCTGTGGCAGAGAAAATGGAGCCAACAAGAGAGTGGGCCCAGGAGGCAGTGTGTATGTGAGAGAGGGAGCAGCCCGCCTTCCCTCATTAAAGCTTCCATGGGAAGGGAGCATTAACTCCCAGCTCAGCGCTCAGCCCTAGCCAGGTGGCAGCTGCCCATGCAGCCCCGGCACTGCAGCTGCAAAGCAGGAGCACCTCCACCGCTGGACCATCCACCCCTCTATTCTGGGACCCGCCAATGGCAGAGCTTCTGTCTCCCCTGGACTGCAGTGTTGGCTCCTTCTCCTGCCCCATAGCTGCCGCCTGGATCGCGGGGCACACGGAAGCTTAGCCTCCGTCTGTGTGCCCTGCGATCGATCCAGGCCACAGCCTTGGGGCCCACTGGCTGCTCCCGCCCTTGGCTGCCACCTGGATCCCATGGCAGAGGTCTTCAGTCTGCCCTGCTGGGCCATGGTCTGAGGCTTCTCCAGGGGCTCTGGCCTATGCCATCTTGGCTGGGCTAATTTGCATACAGTCGCTCTGATTGGCTGGTAGGCATGGCTTAGGTGTCCAGAAGAAATGGTCAGTTTCAATATTATGCTTTTATTAGAGTAGATCAACAAAGGAAAAGTGCTGGCGAGGATGTGGAGAAAAAGAAACCCTTCTGCACTGCTGTTGGGAATGCAGACTGGTGCAGCCACTGTGGAGAACAGTATGGAGTTTCCTCAAAAAACTAAAACTGGAACTCCCATTTGACCCAGTGATCCCACTTCTAGGAATATATCCCAAGAAGCTAGAAGCACCAATCAGAAAGAATATATGCACCCCTATGTTCATAGCAGCACAATTTACCATGGCTAAGATCTGGAAACAGCCTAAGTGCCCCTCAGTAGATGAGTGGATTAGAAAACAGTGGTACATCTACACAATGGAATACTATGCTGCAGTAAAAAAGAAGGCATTCTTGCCATTTGCAACAGCATGGATGGAACTGGAGAGCATTATGCTAAGTGAAATAAGCCAGTCAGAGAAAGATAAATATCATATGATCTCACTCATTTGTGGAATATAGAGAACAACATAGACTGATGAACAGGAACAGATCCAGAGACAGAGAAGCAGTGATCGGTCTGTTGATCCCCGGAGGGAGGGTACAGGAGGGTGGAGGTGGGGCGGAGAGATCAACCAAAGGACTTGTATGCATACATATAAGCCAAGCCAATGGACTCAGACAACAGGGGGATGAGAGCATGAGTGGGGGAGGGGGTTGGGGGTTATTGGGAGATGAAGACACATTTGTAATACCTTGACCAATAAAGAAAAAAATAAAAATAAATAAATAAAGGGTAAAAAGTGTATACTCTAAAAGTTTTTTACCTTTGTAATAATTCTATTTAATTAGGAGCTGGCTTTCTACTCTGACTCTTCATTAACTCTACCCTTCTTTAAAATGTTAGTTCCATTTTCCAAACAATACCTTTAAATAATTTCCTCTTTTATTATTGATCTTGATATCCCAGAAGTTCCATCACACCCCTCCTAACATCTATTCTTTCTTCTACCCTTACATATACTCATACATTTTTTCCCTATTTTGGAGATCAAAATAATAGGATTTAATTTAATGTCCTATCATATTGAGATAGTTAAAATATTTATCCTGGAAAGTAGTATGTATATCCATTATTTGATAAAAAATAGATCCAGCAAAGAGTACAGTATTGAGAGAAAGGAGGGAGGAGTATAAGAAGGGTAGGGGGAAAGAAGGAAGGAGGAAGAGAAAGAAAGAGAGAGAGAGAGAGAGAGAGAGAGAGAGGTGATAACCAGTAATTATTAACTACTACCAGTAATTATTAACTACTAGAGGCCCAATACACGAAATACGTGCAAGAGTAGGTCTTTGCAGCTGTGGCTGCCTCAGCCCTCGTCACTCCCACCCCTGCCCACTGGTCATTCCAGAAGGTTGTTCTGCCATCCAGTCTAATTAGCATATTAGCTCTTTATTATATAGGATACCTTGTGGCATTCTAATTTATCTGGAGTCTTATAATTTTGTCTCTGTGGCTGCCAAGGAAAGTTCAGATGAAAACAAAGGCAACTTGATCCTACAATTCATTTGAAGGATTACAGGACATATTAGTGGAGGAGAGAAGTATTTGGCATGTATGAACCCATAAAAATTTATTAGAGTATCACCAATTACTTCTTTAAGAAAAAAAATGTAGAAGAAAAAAACAAGAAATTTATAAAGATTGTGTTAAGAAATGCTGGATTCAATGTTGAACTATAAATAATTGGTTTTCATTTGTTTTAAGTGAATAGAAGTAAAACAAAATACTACATTTGAAATATACCTTTTATAATAATTTTTATAAAACTTGGCAGTAGAGAAGTTTTACAGAGCCTTAAGATTAAAGAGATATTATCCAAATGCTTTTGAATTTCAGAATATCAAAATATTGCCAAATAATCATCATAACAATAGGGCACAACTTAAAAACCCATTTCTTTACAGTAGAATAAACTAATATCATTAACATGTACCTGCTTTATCTTAATGAATGATATGCTTTGTTGAAAACATATAAGAAAATGTACTTTTTACTCATAAAAATTTAACATTTGACTAAATAACTCATATGCCCATGAAGAAACCTAAGATATAATTAAAAGAAAAAATAGAAATAGAAATTGCTTCTTCCTATTTGTTAAAAAACAAATACGTATATGATCAAAGATTCATATACTTCCTATAAGTCTCACGTCTCACAGTAAGTATGTTTTAAAAATACTTGTATAAATTTAATGTCTAACTTAAATAAAAACAGAAGATGAGATTAGCATCTAAAAACCCTCAAATTATTCTTCCCAAAATGTGAAAATCCTTTACAAAGGAAATAATTTTCCATGAATTATATGCTTTTTAATTTGGATTTTATCAGTTTCATAATATGTAATTAAAGATAAGTGGGTTATATAATTTATCTATATGCCACTAGTATTTCCATAAGCCCTGAATCAGCTTTTATGTGTTACATCTTTACTTAAATTTGAAATTACTTAGGAAGTTAAAAAGACAACAGCATTGAAAATATTAAGAATGAGAAGTAAGTAAATCCTCACCAAAAAAAGTATTAGAATTATCAATCCTTTTTAGTATTCTTAAAGTGAGAAACTGAATTAATAGATCCATTTCATTCCTAGTTGTGTTTATTCTTCAAGATACGCCCCTTTTAGCTGATATTTGAAATGGGGACACTAAGGTTTTCTGAACTAAATAAGGAGTACACCTGCAATGGCACTTATGTTTCAGGAACATTTCTTTTTAAAGATGTATTTTAATTACTCCTGTAATTATTTGATTATTTCTGGTAATAAAAGTCATATAATAACATTTAATTGAATTGGGAGTAAATATTGGCTAATTTTTGTATTGCATTATAAAGCTAGATTTTATATCATATTCTTCTAATCTATGCTGCAGGAATCTAAGGGGCCTTTGTCATTTAAGAAAATATCCAAGCAACTTCGAAATAAATGCAATTATCTTTACAAATACAAGATGTTCAAGCCACAAGCTAAAGCTGTTGTTTATAGTGCTTGAGAGATAAATATTAAATTATATAATTCCATAATATATTTTATTTTGTATTCAAAGAGCAATGTATAATAATAATACTAGCAAATAATTTGTTGTGCGCTCACTGTCTAGTAGGTACTATTTTCAGTTAATGCTCACAATTGGTACCATGAGGTGACACAATTAGTATCCCCAGAACTCAATCATAACCAGCCCAACATCCCCAGCTAGTGAGGGAAGCAGTCATATTAACCCCAGATTGTACCACTCTTGAGCATTAGAAGGTAATTTGCGCTGTATTTGAGGGGCAATGATTGTATCTGAGATACTTCACTCTGTTCTTCAGCCTCGTGATTGGTTGACCTTGTACTCCACGGGGGTTCAGATAAAAGATGACCTCTGCAGTGGAGGACCTTGCTAGGTGAGCCACGCATAAGTGATTAGTGTCGCCTCTGTCTCCGTGGCTTTATTTCACTTCCTTTATTCTTTGGATAATTTCTTCTTTTAATGCATCTGTGACTAATGCAATAAAAGGAGCCTATGCTGCCTTCCTCTTGAAATGGGTCCATTCCACATTTTCCTCTCCTCCCACTCCCACCCCGGTCTTGGGGATGGATTAGATTTGGAAAATTAGATAAACTCTGACCCAAAATTTAGAAAAATTTTCTTTTCCTAGCTATTGCTTTCCCCGTCTCAGTGTAAACAGTCAAGTTCTACCATGCCCCAGGATCTTCGCAATGATTTCCTCTGCCAACAATCCTCTTACTCTAGCTTTTCCCAAGACGATTCTCAGACTTCATGTCTCAGCTTACCATTTCTTCTCTCCTGCTATTATTCTCTAGTATATCTTTTCATAATGTATATGAATGTCTAAAATATGCATTTGTTTTCTTTTTATTTATCTTCCTCTCCTACCGGTAGCTTTTATTTACTGCTTTATTTCCAGTAAATTGACCAAATATTAATTCTCAGTAATTGGGAATGAGTCAGAATCACTGTTAAATTATATCTCCCTGTTGGGAAGGGAGAAATGTCCAAAGGCGAGGGGAGGTAGACAGTGTGACACAGCGCTTGCAAAACAAGCGCAGTGTTTGACTAATAGGGTCTCAATCTAACGGATGCTCAGTAAATGTTTGTGGAATCCAGATGAATTAAAGAAGTTACAGATGATCCTGGACAGACCAAAAAGCTATAACGGATGACTAATATAGAAAAATATGTGTAGCAATCAGATTCAAAGGTGCTTTTAAATGTTAAGCTAAGAAGTTTGCGATAAGCTAGTAGTAATGAAGAATGAAGAAAGGTTTTTGATCAGTAGAGTATTAAGGTAAAAGTAGTTTCAGGAATAAAATAACATTGGGAATTTGAGTCATGCAGTGTGGTTTGCATACTACATATAGAAAACAAAATGAGCAGTAGGTTTTCAAGAGAAAATAATGATATGCAACAGAAATGACTATTGCTGGAAATATGGTCTGAGATTAGAATGGGAGACATAGACTAATATTTTTCTAAGTATGTTCCATAGGATGTTATGAAGTACTGAGCAAGATATATAAAGAAAAAGTTGTCATAGCCAAAGAAGTATAAATTTGAGAAGCACCAAGTTAAAATTTCCTCACAACAGAATGTCTTTGTCCTTAATATTTTATGTGCTTTATCATTCTCAATAGAGTAGATTCACATCTATAAAGTTCCCCAATCTTATTTGAACCATTTGTTTATTACAAAACATCTGTCATCCCTGGTCCAGTGGCTCATTTAGTTGGAGCACTGCCCCATACATCAAAGGGTTTCAGGTTCGATCCCCAGTACAGATGTGCAGGAAGCAACACATCTCTCTATCTCTCGTTTTCTTCTTCTCTCTCTAAAATCAATAAACATATCCTTGTATGAGAATTTTTTAAAAAGTTAAAGAAAAATACATCTGTCAGAACTCCAATTTCATGGAAAACTGAAAGAGAAATACATAGATATATTTTGTTTGTTTGTTTGCAGAGCAGCCATATAGAGAATACCACATACGGGGCATTTAAACAAAAGAAATTTGTTTTCTCACAGTTATGGA
>PVJC01024039.1:0-25857 GCA_004026665.1 Murina feae
GGAGGGGGGGAGAGAGATTGACATGACAGAGAAACATGGATCTGTTGCCTCCCCTGCATGCCCCGATCAGGGATCAAACCCACAACCTGGATATGTGCCCTGATCAGGAACTTACAACATTTTGGTGCATGTGACGACATTCAACCCTACTGAGCCATCCAGGAAGGGCCCCTTCTTTTTTTAACTGCAGGTTTTATTTTATTTTATTTTTTAAATCTTTATTGTTCAGATTATTACAGTTGTTCCTCTTCCCCCCCGCAATAGCTGCCCTCCTCCCAGTTCCCACCCCACCCTCTGCACTTACCCCGCCCCCACACTGTCCTCATCCATAGGTCTAAGATTTTTTTTAAATTTATCTTTATTGTTCAGATTATTACAGTTGTTCCTCTTTTTCCCCCCCATAACCCCCCTCCTCCCATTTCCCACCCCACCCTCTGTCCCCCGCCCCACTGTCTTCATCCATAGGTGTACGATCATTGTCCATTCACTTCCTGCACCCCCAACGCCCTTTTACCCCTGAAAATTGTCAGTCCTCTCCCTTTCTATGCCTCTGATTCTATTCTATTCACCAGTTTATTCTGTTCTTCAGATTTCTTATTCACTTGATTTTTAGGTTCACTTGTTGATAGATATGCATTTGTTGTTCATAATTTTTATATTTACTTTTTCTTCATCCTCTTCTCAAAGGATACCTTTCAGCATTTCATATAATACTGGTTGGGTGGTGATGAACTCCTTTAGCTTTTTTTTGTCTGTGAAGTTCTTTATCCGACCTTCAATTCTGAATGATAGCCTTGCTGGGTAAAGTAATTTTGGCTGTAGGTTCTTGCTGTTCATCACCTTGAATATTTCTTGCCACTCCCTTCTGGCCTGCAGAGTTTCTGTTGAGAAATCAGCTCTCAGTCATATGGGTGCCCCCTTGTAGGTAACTAACTTCTTTTCTCTTGCAGCTTTTAAGATTCTCTCCTTGTCTTTTGCTCTTGGCATTTTAATAATGATGTGTCTTGATGTGGTCCTTCTTCGGTTCCTTTTGTTTGGAGTTCTCTGCGCTTCCTGGACTTGAAAGTCCATTTCTTTCACCAGGTGGGGGAAGTTTTCTGTCATTACTTCTTCAAATAGGTTTTCAATATCTTGCTCTTTCTCTTCCTCTGGTACCCCTATAATTCTGATGTTGGTGCACTTGAAGTTGTCCCAGAGACTTCTCACACTATCTTCATACTTTTTGATTTTTCGTTTGTTTGTTTGTGTTTTTGTTTGGGCTTTTTTGGCTGGGTGGATTTTGCTTCATATTTCATATCTTTGACTTGATTCTTGCGATCCTCTCGTCTGCTGTTGGATCTCTGTATATTATTCTTTATTTCAGTCAGTGTATGCTTAATTTCTAGCTGTTTCTTTTTCATATGCTCGAAGGTCTCACTAAATTTATTAGCAGTCTCTAGAAACTTCTTGAAAAACCTAATAACCGTGGTTTTGAACTCTATATCCAGTCGTTTGTGTTCCTCCATTTCTGTCTTTTGTGACCTGTTTCTTAGTCTCCGCATTTTGGCTTTCTGTGCTAGGTGTCCTATATAGGGCCCAGTGATTCAGCCTCCCCAATCACCTGGGGTGGATACTCTTGTTTTATGTCTTTGAAAGCTGGGTGCACAGTCTTGTTGTAGTTATCACTGGGAGGTATCACTTGGGGGAAATGACCTGCAGGCCTTTCTCCTTGTTGTTTGGAGTTTGGATCTATTGGAGTTCTGTCTCAGCTGCAGACCCTTAGGTTGTGCTGCAGGCAGGCAGGCACACAGCTTGGGTGGGGTTGTAGGTGGGGTGGGGCGGGGTCTCAGAATCACTGGGGGTGGAGCGACTCACAATGGCGTCCCCTCTGCGGATGCCGCAGTTTCTACCGGGTTTGGCTTTTCCAAACCCTGGGGTCTGCGCACAGTTCCCGGAATCTCCACGTAAATGATAGCTGCGAATAGCACTCCTAGAATGCCACTGGTCTTTCGCCGCCCCGTTGCCCTACAGCCTGCGTTGCATTCAGTGCGACCCGGGAGTTAATCTTCTGAGCTGCGGACCCGATCGCCGCTGCCGCTCCCTTTCACCCGCCTCGCTGCGCGCACCGCGCCGCCGCCTCCATTTCACGTCCGTACCTTGGGTGCCCGGAGCTTCTGTTCAGTCTCAGATCACTCCTCTTGCTTTCTAGGTGTAACGGTTCCCCTCCCTTGGTTCTGGAGGATGGCAGTTTATCTGTATGGTTGTATTTCTATAATATGGGTGTGGAAGCTGTGCATTTAAGTATATACCTCATGCCGCCATCTTGGTCTCTCCCATAGGTCTAAGATTTTTGTTCAGTCTCTTCCCGCACCCACAACACCCTTTACCCCCTGAGAATTGTCAGTCCACTCCCTTTCTATGCCCCTGATTCTATTCTATTCACCGGTTTATTCTGTTCATCAGATTTTTTATTCACTTGATTTTTAGATTCACTTGTTGATATGTATTTGTTGTTCTTAATTTTTATCTTTACTTTTTCTTCTTCTTCCTCTTCTTAAAAGATACCTTTCAGCATTTCATATAATACTGGTTTGGTGGTGATGAACTCCTTTAGCTTTTTCTTGTCTGTGTAGCTCTTTATCTAACCTTCAATTCTGAATGATAGCTTTGCTGGGTAAAGTAATCTTGGTTGTAGGTTCTTGCTATTCATCACTTTGAATATTTCTTGCCACTCCCTTCTGGCCTGCAAAGTTTCTGTTGAGAAATCAGCTGATAGTCGTGTGGGTGCTCCCTTGTAGGTAACTAACTGCTTTGCTCTTGCTGCTTTTAAGATTCTCTCTTTGTCTTTTGCCCTTGGCATTTTAATTATGATGTGTCTTGGTGTGGTCCCGTTTGGATTCCTTTTGTTTGGAGTTCTCTGTGCTTCCTGGACTTGGAAGTCTCTTTCTTTCACCAGGTGGGAGAAGTTTTCTGTCATTATTTCTTCAAATAGGTTTTTAATATCTTGCTTTCTCTCTTCTTCTGGTACCCCTATAATTCTGATGTTGGTACACTTGAAGTTCTCCCAGAGGCTCCTTACACTGTCTTCATATTTTTGGATTCTTTTTGCTTTTTGCTTTTCCAGTTGGGTGTTTTTTTGCTTCTTCGTATTTCAAGTCTTTGACTTGATTATTGTGATCCTTTAGTCTGCTGTTGGATCTCTGTATATTATTCTTTATTTCAGTCAGTGTATGCTTAATTTCTAGCTGGTCCTTTTTCATATCCTTGAGGGTCTCACTAAATTTATTGGCAGTTTCTAGAAAATTCTTGAAAAACCTTATAACTGTGGTTTTGAACTCTATATCCAGTAGTTTGCTTTCCTCCATTTCTGTCATTTGTGACCTGTTTCTTTGTCTCCGCATTTTGGCTGCTTCCCTGCATTGATAAAGTGGCTTTTTGTACTAGGTGCCCTATAGAGCAGAGTGGCTCAGCCTCCCCAATTACCTGAGGTGGACACTCTTGGTGCACTCTTTTGTGGGCTCTGTGCATAGTCTTGTTGTAGCTAAGCCTTGCTTGTTGTTGGTATCGCTGGGACGAATTGACCTCCAGGCCACTTGGCTGTGAGAATCAGCTGTGTCTATGGTGGGAGAACTTCTGTGCTGGAGACACCCTTATGGGGCAAGACTTGCTTCAGTGGGGCTTTGGTACTTACCGAGTCTGCCCCCTGAGTGTGTCCCTTATGGATCTGAGGAGTTGTAATCTGGATGGTCCCACTCTGACCACTGGGTACACTGGCTCTTACGTCTCTAAGGAGGTGCTAATTTAGCCCTGCCTGAGGCTTCCTAGCCTTTTATATGCAAAAGTCTCTGCATGCAGTTTAGGTGGGGTGGGGTCTCAGGGAATCAACAGGGCGGAGCAAACAGCTATGGCTGATTTTCAGCCCAGCCCTTAAGAGGCCCTGGGTCTTAGTGTCCCTCGGCAATCGCAGCAAGCACCACTGAGAGGAAGCCGCTCTGGAGTTCCTCCCACTGCCACACAGTCCAGCTTCTCCCTGTGTGAGTCTGGATCCCCAGAAACTCGCCCAGAACTGTAGTTCAGGGTCACTGGGAGCCTATGACTCTCTCCGGATTGAAAAAGACAACCGTGTCCTCAGATGCCAGCGCTTTCCACGTGGACGACTCCGTACCTCTGTATTTCACTTCTGCACCTCCTCTGAATCTCAGTATGCCTCTCTCTTCCCTTCTAGTTGTAGAATTTCCACTCAGCTAGCCATCCTGTGGTTCTGGGTGGTTTCCGCCCTTTCTCTTTGTTGCAGTTTCAAAGTGGTTGTGCGAGGCAGCAACTTCAGGTGTCCACTATGCCGCCATCTTGGTTTTGGGCCTTTCATTTTTTTTCATTTCTGTAATTGAGGGAAGGAGTGAGGAGAAAGTTTTAAGTTAATTAGTTTTCTTAAAATCTTGATTAGATAGGATTTTCTGAGCTTCTTATGTATTGGAGCCCCTTACATTTCCAGCATGGTTCAGGGTTCCTGTTCAGGGTTCGAGTTCTGAAGGAGGCTGCACACAAAATGAAGAGAGGGAGACTAGAAGAGAATCAATTTGGAAACTGGGGGACAAGGCGTGGCATCTTTCCTCAACCAGGGTAGATTGTCCACTGATGCCTGGGTCTCACCAGCCTTTTGAGTCTCTGAGAAAACAAACATATCCTTAGGCAGGAAATTCAGACCATAAACAGGCAGCAAGAATTTACATGTAAGTAACAAGTAGGGGTTTGCTTTAACTAACAATGTTTCAACTTAATGGGTGCATAGCTCTGTCCTTTCAGAGCAACCAAGGTTGGTGAAAACAATCAGTTTCCAGCACTTATGCTCTCCATTTTTTCTGCATATCATAAAAATATGTAAATCAGTAACAGTTAAAAATCATACAGTGATTTGAAGTAAGCATGAAGCATATGGAATCTCTAGAATATGTGGGGGGAGTTCAAAATCTTTTAAGACTTCCTTTGTTATTTGTCTGTTTCAGTTTTCAACATGGAAAGTTTAAATTGTAATATATCTTTAACAGGTGATCTTATTCTTATGGTTTATTGTTACTCCTATGCTCTTCATACCTATAGAGTGGATGCTTATTTCATTTCCTTCAAAAAATTTAGAGGCTTTCCCTTTTCAAAGATTCACATTCTGAGAATATGTACATGGTTCTTAGTGATTGACTTGCCTTAGTTTTCTTACTGATTCTAACTTACCCTAACTTTTCTGTCTTTTCCATTTATAGAATATGATTTATCTGTCGTTTCTCTTCTCTCCTTTATTGCTGTTATAGAATTTCTATATATCATCTGATTTGATTATCAATACATTGGAAAGGGAAAACTTGACTTGTTTAGTATTTCTTTTAATAATGTGGAAATCAGAGTTTATGGGTAAAGCAGGTTTTTCAAATTTGGAAAAAGTGAAAACACATTTTGGGTTGGTTTGTTAATGAAAAACTTCTGTGAATGTGGCAGGAAAATATCCACAAAAACACCAGGGAAAGTTAATTGTTTGTGCACCCTCATAAAAAAAATCATTTGTACTTATTTCTTTAACTTTTCAAAATAGTTTAAGTTGGAAAAACTCATGCTTTATTCTTTCTTATTAAATATTAACCTTAAACCCCAAAATTTCTTGTTGTTTTAATGATATCTTCTGTGTCTCTGAGTTTATAGAACTTTGGTTGAGTGACAGATGGCTCAATTATATATATGTATTAAACGATATATTTATAGTAACATTCACAGAAATATTGAATATCTTAAATATTTAAATCATTTTAATGTTTTGGGGGAATGATACGGAAAACTGAAGACATCTTTAAATTTTGAGATTTTTGTAACTGGAAATTCTTTAAAATCCTGTTTTGCTAGTAAGTTGGTTTTAGAGGCTGCAAACAAGTCAAGTGGTAGCCATTAAAAGAACCTCTACTGCTGACATTAATTTATGAGGGTCAACAGGACAAAAATCTATGACATCGTAGCTGATCTGGGACATGATGAGCTGCCCTACATCCCTTCAGGAGTCATTAATCAGTCAGTCTAATTCATCCACTACTAGAATGACTGATTATGAATGTGCAAGAGCACAGGAAGGTATAAAGTTTAGCCTCCATTTTATTTACATTGCAGGAGATGTTAATTCCAAGTCACATCTCCTTAGTATTGTAATTTGCTGTTGTAAAATTCGAAGGATGACTTTATTATTTTTACTTAAAAAATATTTTTATTGATTTCAAAGTGGAAGGGAGAAGAGAGAGAATCATTGATCGGCTGCCTCCTGCCCACCCCACTCTGAGGATTGAGTCCGCAATCCAGGCACGTGCCCTGATTGGGAATTGAACCAACCTCCTGGTTCATAGCTCAATACTCAACCAGTGAGCAACACCGGCTGGAATGAAAATGGTTTTAAATCATCTTCATAAAACATGTTGGGCAAGCTCTTGATGTAATTATCTAAGGAATTTTTGAAAGTTTTTGCTTCTGTGTCTTTGTTTGGTGTGTGTGTGTGTGTGTGTATTAATCCTTACCCGAGAATGTTATTTCCACTGCTTTTCAGAGAGAGTGAACCACACTGGCTAATGTTACATAGAGTTGTTTTTATCACAAGGGTCAATTCAGAGTGCCTCTCAGAAATCTAACTTTAGCTTACAGAAAATAGCAATTTAAAAAATCATTTTAGAATAAGGCATCATCTTATTCTTTAACTTGGTACCAAGTATATACTCCTTGGTAATGAAACTAGAAATGTGCACAAAATGAAAGTACTCCTTAGGCATTTTTTGTTTTCCAGAATTGATTTTAGCTGAAGATATGTATGTATATTTCAGATGTAGATACTTCTAATTCTAAGTAATGAGACTGAGTTCTTACCAAGGTCTTATTGTATCATGATCCTATATAATAAAAGGCTAATATGCAAATCAACCTAATGGCAGAACAACCGTTGCTATGATGCACACTGACCACCAGGAGGGCAGATGCTCAAAGCAGGAGCTGCCCCCTGGTGGTCAGTGTGCTCCCACAGGGGGAGCACCTGTCAGCCAGAAGCCGGGCTCACAGCTGGCGAGCACAGCAGTGATGGCAGGAACCTCTTCGCCTCTGTAGCAATGCTAAGGATAAGGATGTCCGGCTGCCATCAATTGGACATCCCCTGAGGGCTTCCAGACTGCAAGAGGACACAGGCTAGGCTGAGGGACCGCCTTCTTCCCTCTCCCTCCTCCCCCCACCCCCGTGTTGTATTTCATGTACTGGGCCTCTAGTATAAGGTACTTAATTATCCAATAATTCGACATATAGATTTGAATTTCATTGATGTTTCTGTTTTCTCTATGTAACAGAATTGATACCTCAGTCAAAAATTTTTTAATACATCTGTTCTCCTTTAGGAGTTCCTTAGCACATTTTTCTTACAGTTAAAGTTAAATAATTTTGCGTTTTTGTTTTTTTCTCTTAGAATCATATCTGCATGCAGATATGAGAATTACAGATTATGATGAGAAATAATAAAGCCAAAACAAAACATATTAATGCATGAAAAGTAAAATAGTCTGTTGACTCTTCCAGATCTCTTTTCTGCTATTGAGCTATTTTCCTGTTTTACATCAGGAAGTATTTTCTAAAATCCACATACCAAATCCATTATTTGTCATTTTATGCATTTAAGATGGTTTATCTTCTTTAGTTTTTGGGATGTTTTGCCAAAAAATGCATAGGTAAACTTGCTAAAATTTTTGTAGTTTCTCTTGTACACTTAAACTGTAGATTTTGCATTTAAATCAATGTAGTGCTCTCTATGTGTGCTTATGTGTGTGTCCTTTAAAAAGAAAGTGAGGCAGTAATATAACTCTTAATGGTGGAAAGAATAGGAAATGGGGAGATAAGTACAAACCTAATTGTAAATCTTAGCATTTATTTTAAAAGAAACATTCAGTCTCTACATAAAGCTAAGAAGGAAACATCAGAGTTCATAGTCTTTTTTTTTTAATGGCAACCTTCAACTTCATACTTCCCTGTTGGTCCATGTCATACATCATTTTGTAAAGACAAAATGTCTGTTTTCAGAAAGAGAAAGTTCTGTATTACAACCTTTCAGACTATTTTTAGTAAAGACTTAAGATACACCATGTCAACACTGAATCAGTTATTGGGCTGTGTTCTTTAGTTTTGATAAAATTGAAGAAGGAAGAATTTGATATATGAGCTACAGAGGTTTCCTTTGTCATTAAGTGCCTATAAAAAGGAGGATTAGTTACAAAAGGACCTTGTTGTAAGATCCCATTTGGGACCCTAATATTTCCATAAAGGGAATGATAATAGTATTGTTTAATTGCTTGATGAAATCTTTTAGGCTGTTAATAAAAAGTGTCATAATTTTCATCATTAAAAACTGCTTCTTTTAATTATTTTTCTTTGAATTGCCAATGACATTTTTATGTTTATGTGATTATGTGCTATAAGTAATTATATTAACATTAATAAAATGAATTTATAGAATACAAATTAATTTCCTCTACAAGAAAACAAGAGTGAATAAATTGAATATTAACTGTGATTATCACATCCATAGTGGTGATGGGTGATTATGGAAAGTAGAAATGTAGCTTAAAAGATTTTTTTCATATATATATGTAATAACCGCTGAGTGAGCAGCATAGCTTGCTATATATATAAGTAAATATATGTGTATATATAGCGACTGAGAAATGTCATGTGACTAATTAGAAATGGATATATAAATACTAACTTTTTTTTTAAACTCCAATAAAACTAGCCAGGATAGCCCAGGCGCTTCCCTTCATATGCCCCTAAATTGGTCAATAACTGATTAGAAATATATTTGTAAAAAGAATATGTAATAATGCAAATTAATTTATTATGTTAAAGTTATTTTATTAGGTTTTTACTGATATTTGTATAATTGTGAGTGGAAGGAATTGTGGCATTTTGTTCTAACTTTTCTTATAAACAAATCATGAGCTTAAAAGAAATATATGATCTTGTATTTGCTAAAAATGCTTAAATATTACCAAATGAATTTTTGTATAATTGTTCTTAAGCATAATTTTAAAATATTGATTTTATTGTTCTTAGCTGCTTTGGTATTACCAATAACTGCATACTAAATATTGGTAGGAAGGGTCAGTACTATACATTATTCAAATTCAATTAGTTTAATCATTCAAAGATTAAATACTACTAGTGTCCTATGTATATTTTCTATCAGATTTACGCTAGATCAGCTGTTGACTCACAACTTCATTTTAGCAGTGCCATGTAAGACTTGATTTGAGTCAAAGTATATAGCTTACTTTTATATTATTGCTTACTTTGATAAATAATAAGATATTCTAAATATAGATGAATTTTACTTTTGCTATAGTATTTAACTAGGAAAAGTTGACTTGTATCTTAATTTTTTTCAGTAGTTGTGTTAATGATGACTGACAGGTGCCATACCTGTTATGTTTGCTATAGTGTATTAAATTTATATCACTCATAGAAAGTTTTCAAAATTCATACTTAGCTTGAGTTTTTATATACTGTTCCTTTTAATTTTGCTCATGAATTTTAAATTTGTTTTGATATATTGAGTTGTTTTTTATTACAGTGACTTGTGTAGTTCCCCTGGCATCTTAAGATTAAAATTTTGCTTTCAAAGCATGTTTGAAATGATACTGAGAATTATTCCTTATATTGTAACTGTTATAGCAAAATATTTATGTGTTAGTATAGTTATTCTAATGGCAGTGTTTGATTTTAATTGCTCAAAGTATTAGAAATTTAATTTAAAATTCTATAGTTACTTTATTTTAGAAGTATCATAGTAAATAAAAGGGAAGTTAAAATAAACAATTGTAGTCAAATCTTGAAAGCTGGACGGCATTCTAAATATCACATGGATTCACTTTTTGCAGAAAGAAAATAGACATTGTTGGTGGTAGAATTGTCCTCTTTCTAGACCATTACTGTTATTGGAGGGATTTCAGCAATTTAAGGCTTCATTTCAGGAAATTGGTATATGGTATTATAGATGGAGTTAATTTAATTTGAATGCTTATATTAATTTTTATCAGGCACTAGAATACCTAGCACTTCTAAGCAAATAGGATGTAAAGCAAAAGGGCTTCCCAACAATTGACAACATTTAAAAAATATTATAGTTATAATTGTACTGAAGTGATAAAGTGATTTAAATAGACAGAGCTTTTGTGCCCCACCTCCCATCCTGGAATAATATATCTAATATACATTTATTTGCTTTGTGAAAGATTATGTTGCAGTTTCTAAATAAACACTTATTTTTTACTATTTAAGTAATAGGATTTTTTGAGTGGAAGAAATAAGGACGGAAGTGGGAAGATAAAATTTATATTACTGTATTATAACTGTTAAGTACTTACATTTCCCCCACAATATTGTCTTGTACTGTATGATTTTTCAGCATTTAAGAAGCGGTTTTGTTCTTTATAGCTGAACCAATAACGTTTCCATCTGGAGGAGGCAAGTCATTTATTATGGGTTCTGATGATGTTTTGTTAAGTGTACTGGGCCTTGGAGACCTTGCAGACTTGACGGTAACAAATGATGCAGACTATAGTTATGATGTAAGTGGAGTTTTATTTTTAATTTTTTAATGATTTAATAGAAGGCTCCTTATTTTTGGAAACACTTATAAAATAGAATTAATATCAAGGTGCATGGAAAAGATAAGTTTGTGTGTCAATATGTTGAGTTGAAGTGACATGTAGTTGTGTGTTTTTTTAATAACTAGTTTCTTTGTGGTATTTAAAGTTTTCTTAGATATTGTGGTGGATTAGTTAGGAGTTTGGGATGATAGATTATCTTAAAATACTGATCAATAAATATCTATCTTGAGTAGTCAACTCTCAATTATTTATTTAAATTAAGCCATATTTCAATGTTAAGGAGAAAAATAGCCTGATCATTTCGGGACATTTCTTAAAAAGCATGTTTTATTTTGGAACTTATTATTTTTTTAAGGCTGATGTTCAAGTTAGCTTGTTGCCATTTCCTGATTTTCAGTCCTTCATTTGAGGGATTTGGGGAGAATGGAGGGGAAGTGGGAAGGACAGTGTTAGCGGTGAAACTTAGTCTGGGATTAAATTTTTTATATACAGTAAACATTCAATTGAGAGTTAACTAAACTTGTTTAACTTTAATATTAATGAATTTGCAGTTTTCAGCAAATTTTTGTTTAACGAATTCTTTTTTTCTACATTTTATAAAGTACATAGGGGACTAAATTATAGTAAACTTGACTAG
The DNA here is from genome assembly GCA_004026665.1 of Murina feae. Classification (NCBI taxonomy): domain Eukaryota; kingdom Metazoa; phylum Chordata; class Mammalia; order Chiroptera; family Vespertilionidae; genus Murina; species Murina feae. Next base: position 11,278 of record PVJC01024039.1, read on the forward strand.
TTTGGGAGAGATTTCATAGCTTATCTTTACAGATGGAGAAATGATGATAAAAAGATTAACCTCACATCAATATCAACAGTAATGATGAAAATATTCTTGAAGTGTCTTTAGTTCAAACCTTTGGGAAGTACCTTAACTTGCTGCCTTCAAAAAGTTCACATTGCTAATTTTCTGAATGACAACTGTACTATTAATATTGTACTCTTGGATTTTGGGTAGTAATTTATTTAATTTTTATTGTTTTCATATAAGGTATTGCAGCATGGTAGTTTTTTGTTCTTCTCATCTGACATTTCCTAGGAACTTTGAGTTTAGCTTGATGATTAGGTAAAACAGATTGAGGGACTCCATTTATGTAGGTATTTGAAAGCTAATGAAATTATTCTTAGTTTTATTAAATGACAAAGATTTATTATAAAGCTTTAAAGGTACATTAAATTTCTACTGGACAGTTTAGCAAAGCAGTTTAACATGTTTTAAACACACCAAAACAAATAAAAATTCCACATGTCTATTAATTTACTACTTTTACCACTAAATATTGTGCTTTTTCTTTTTAGTTGCCTGCCAATAAAGATGCCTTTCGAAAGACATGGAACCCCAAGTATACACTGCGTAGCCATTTTGATGGAGTCCGGGCATTAGCTTTTCATCCTGTAGAACCTGTGCTAGTTACTGCTTCTGAGGATCATACTCTGAAACTTTGGAACTTGCAAAAAACAGTTCCTGCCAAAAAGTAAGTATTTTAATGGTAGGCTATGTTTTTTTTTTCCTTCCAAATTTGTCAAAAATTAGAAGTTACTGTTTTTTATGGTCCCATATCATGCATGCACTCAATTTGAGCTTACCTAATGATTCTTGAATACCAACCAGTGGTTTATGATTATATAATTGTCTTCTCTCCCACCTTTTCTCTCCCCCTCCCCTTTTTAGGAGTGCCTCTTTAGACGTAGAGCCTATCTACACATTTAGGGCCCACATGTAAGTTTTATTTAATCCATAAATCTTATAAAATTGTTGTAATGTTTGTTTGATATTAGAAAAGACAGTACTTGAATAATATTTTATTAATAATTGTATTAGAAGAATATAATCATTACTATTCAAGTGCACATGTTTACCTTATACAGTTTTAAGATGCCACACAAATTCATATATGCCACATCATCATCATATATGATGGTTGCATATATGAGTTTCTTTTCTAAGCTTTATAACTTTTTTCTTTTTTTTCTGTAATAGTGGCCCTGTTCTATCATTAGCTATTAGTTCTAATGGAGAGCAGTGTTTCAGTGGTGGTGTAGATGCAACCATCCAGTGGTGGAATATGCCTAGCCCTAATGTGGATCCATATGATACATATGGTAAGTAAAAGGTATATTTTTAAGTGACTGGAACTGGCAAAAGTAAATACCTCAGCTAGAATCTTGTTTAAACATGTATTAATTTCCTTGTTTAGTTATTCCATTTCTAATAATTGCTTTATTAAAGAGAAATCTTAGACAATAGGTCATGAATATTTAGACCTATGAATTGGTACTTTCTCTGTGGTGTCCAAAATATCTATACTAATAATAGGGTAATAAGCAAATTGGTTGGGACACTGTCATGCATAACAACCAGTCAGCAGGCTGTGTGCACAGCAGGTGCGGGTGGGCGGGGACTTGCAGCATTTGGGACTTCTGCCATACTGTCACAGTCCATCACCAGGAGGCCCTCCATGCTGCCTGGCCTGGGGATGGCCCCCGCTGGAGGCCTGCCCAGCACTAACGTGACGTTGCTTGCGTGCGTCCCTGCCCAGCACTAATGTGACTGCCTGCAGGTGTCCCAGGCTTGGGACATGATGTAGCCTGCGTGTGTCCCCGGCCTGGGATGCAGCAGCGGGGGACAGTTAGGGATGATCAGGCTGGCAGAGAGTGCAGTGGGGGCGAGCAGTCCAGTGCACGGAGCAAGCAATTAGGGGCGACTTTGGGCTAGCAGGGAGTAGTTAGTGGTGAGATCAGGCAGGCAGGCAAAGTCGTTAGGGTGATCAGGTAGGCAGGCAGGTGAGCAGTTAGGAGCCAGTGGTCCTGGATTGGAGAGGATTCAGGCCTTGCTGAGGGACCTCCCACCCCCATGCACGAATTTCATGCACCCAGGCCTCTAGTGGTTAAATAAACAGTGGTCTACTTAATGGTTGGTTTATTTAAGAAGAACTTGAGTTCTCTGGTGTTTTTAACACACACTTGGTGCCTAACTTTGCCAGGTTTAGTGTTAAGTACTACATCAAGAAGTAAGAATTAGCCTAGAGTGTTGCTCAAGTTGGTTGAGTATTGTCCCACGCACCGACAGGTTGCCATTTCGATTTCTGGTCATGGAACATGCTCAGGTTGCAGGCTCCATCCCCAGTAGGAGGTGTGCTGGAGGCAGCCAATCGAATATTTCAGTCTCACATTAATGTTTCTTTCTCCTCTCTTTTTCTCTCTCTCAAAATCAATAAAAAATCTTTTTTAAAAAAGTAAGAATTGTCTAATGGAATTGGTAGGCATTAAACAGATAAGGGGATAGAGTCTATGGTTAAAAATCTCGATAAGTGCTATGATAGTATAGTACTATGAGAGAGAGTAACGGGTGGAACTTTCTTTACATGTAGTCTAAAATGGTGACATTCAAACTAAAGTATACATTATAAAAGGGAAATTTTAGTATAGTAGACCCTCCTTTTCAGCGGTTTTGCTTTCTGAGGATTCAGTTACCTGAGGTCACCCACGGTCTAAAAAATGTTAACTAGAAAATTCCAGGAAAAAAAATTGGTTAAGTTTTACTTGCACACTGTTCTGAGTAAGTAGCATGATGAAATCCAGCATCCTCCTGCTCCATCCTGCCCTAGATGTGAATCATTCCTTTTTTCAACATATCCATACTGTATATGCTTACCTGTTCATTAGTCACTTGGTATCCAGCTATGGCAGTGCTTATGTTCCAGTAACTTTTAATTTACTTAATAATGGCCCCAAAGTGCAAGAGAATTGATACTGCCAATTTGAATATGCCAAAAAGAAATTATTTTTTAATTAATTAATTAGAGGCTTTTCAATGAGAGACTCAGAAATACAATAGTTCACCCTTGAGGCAACTTACACCCTCTCTCTTGTCCTTAGAATGTACTGTTTGCCTACTGTTCCCACAATAGAAGTCATTTTTAAGGATGTAGCCTTGTAAGAGTAAGACATTGAGACCAGCTGGCTTGAATACATTACTGAACTCAGTTAAGGCCTCTGTATGCACTTAAGATTCTACTTGTCTTGGTGCCATTCAAAACAAGCCTTTTATGTAAGTTCGCTTGCTTATTAAATCTGCAACCTACCAAAAAAAGAAAAAAGAAATTTGTCCTAGTTTACTGAAAGAGTACATGCACATAACTTGTTATAGTATATTGTTATAATTGTTCTATATTATTACTTACTAGGGGCCCGGTGCACAAAAATTTGTGCACTCGGGAGGTCCCTCAGCCCGACCTGTGCCCTCTTGCAGACTGGGACCCCTCTGGGGATGTCCACCTGCTGACGTGCCTGGTCAGCCTGGATGAGGGGCTAATGGCTGTTTGCAGGCTGGCCAAGCCCCCCAGTGTGGACCCTTGCCCTACTGGGGTATGGCCAGCCTGGGTGACAGGCTGAAGGCCGTTTTCAGGCTGCCCACAGCCCTATCAGGGTTTGGGTCCCTACTGGGGTACCTGGCCAGCCTGTGTGAGGGGCTGATGGCTGTATGCAGGCTGGCCAAGCCCCCCAGTGGGATCCTTCACCCCACTGGGGTGTGGCCAGCTTGGGTGATGGACTGAGGGCTGGTTTCAGGCGTTCAGGCTTTCCACAGCTCCCATTGACCCAATGTCCCAGCAAGGCTGACTGGAAGCAGGTTCCTGGGGTTTATTTATCTTCTATAGTTGATACACTGTTCCTTTAAGCCGAGGCCTAGGCAGGTAACGAAGCCCCCTGTCTGCTTCAGCTCGTGGCTTCTATAATTGAAAGAATGTTGCCTTAAGTAGTCACAGCCAGGACTGCTGTTTGCTTCAACTGCGAGGCTTCTGTAATTGAGACAATGTTGCAAATATGTTGTTGCCTGGAGCCAAGAGAAGCCGAGCCGGCCAGCAAACAGTTTTACTCCTGCTGCAACGGAAGCTGCCTATTTACTCCAGCTCCGTGACTGGCGGCCTCCATCTTGGCTGGGTTAATTTGCATACAGTCGCTCTGATTGGCTGGTGGGTGTGGCTTAGGCGTCCCGAAGAAATGGTCGATTTCAATATTACGCTTTTATTAGATTGTTAATCTCTTAGTGTGGCTAATTTATAAATTAAACTTTATCATAGGTATGTATATGTAGGAAAATAGTATTCAGGGGTGAGAAATAAGACATTATCTATAAGATAAATTGTAAGTAAGGATGTGAAATAATTATAGTAGAAAGAAGACAAATAATACACTTATATATAAATAATACAAGAATTAACTGTGTTTCGCGTACTTGCAACTATAGATCTACTTTTGCCAACCCCTGTATATAGAGTTTGGTACTATTTGTGGTTTCAGTTAGCCACTGGGTGTCTTGGAATATATCCTTTGTGGATAAGGGGGGACTACTGTAAAGATTTTTAAGCCAGGAAGTGACCTCTAAATGTAGGGTTTAAAAGGGTTACTCTGGCTGTTACAGGACATAGAGGGCAGAGTGGAGAGAGGAGTACAAATTTAATGTTATACTGTAAAGTTGGAATGTAGTGGACCAGTATTAGGTGAGAGGTGATGTTGCCAAGACTAGAGTGGTGGTAAAGTGTTGGTAGCAGACCAGCTGAAGGGAAATGGATATAAGACACATTGAGGAGGTAGGATAGAATAGACAGAATCTGTTGATAAATGGATTGAGTGAGTGAAGTAATGAATGAGTGACTCTTCATTTTGTTTATTTTTTAACAGCTTGATTGAGATATAATTCACATTTAATAAAATTTACTCTCTTGAAGTATATAGTTCAGTAATTTTTAGTATATTCACATGGTTATGCAACCATTATCACTGTCTCATTCAGAACATTTTCATCACCACTTTTGATCTGAGCTTAATTTTGTTAGGTCTCTGTTACCCAAGTTGAATATGGGATGTAGCATTTATTGAAATGGGGACAGAAAAGGTGTGTGAATTCAGATTTTAGGCATGTTAAGAGATGGCAATACTAAATCAGTAATATTACTATCAAGATGTGAGAATGGTTGGTAAGAGAAGGAACTCTTGACATTGGAAGAGTGGCTAGAACAAGAGAGCCAACAAAGGAAACTGAGTAATAATGGCTGGCCTTTGAGGTTGTAGGAAGTACAGGAGAGTATATGGAATTATGGAAACATACCAAAAGAAGAAACATTTTAAGAAGAAGGAAACAGTTTGCACTTTCAAATGTTGCTGAGAGGTCTGATAAAATGAGGATAGAAAGATTTCTTTTTATAAGTGACAAATAGGTCATCCTTGTCTTGGCCAGACTGAGAGAGGAATGCTGGGGCTAAAAGGTTAAGGGACTTTTCAAAGCATACTCTATGAATGAAAAGCAATGTGATGAGAACAACAGAGAGAGAGAGAGAGAGAGAGAGAGAGAGAGAGAGAGAGAGAGAGAGAGAGAGAGAGAGAGACAGAAGTTACTAAATTTGGTAGAAGAGAATTCATCATTGGTTATTTTAACAAGAGTTATTTTGTTGTGCTGATGGTATCAAATCATATTTGAATCATTTGGAGAGTAAATGGAAGGTAAAAACATTTATTCTATGCTTTTCTACTCTTTGGCAGAAGGACAGCATAAGGTTAATGTAGATCTTTTTGTTTACGTTGATGCTAAAGCATAGTTTTGGGCTTGTGGATGCCAAGGATTAGGAGAATTTTTATAGCAGGGAAAATCTAGTCTAATAAAAGAGTAATATTGAAATTGACTATTTCTTCAGAATGCCTAAGCCCCGCCCACCAGCCAATCAGAGCAGCTGTATGCAAATTAACCCAGCCAAGATGGAGGCCGGCAGTCATGGAGCCAGAGTAAGAGTAAACAGGTGGCTTCCATTGCACCAGGAGTAAACTGTCTGCCTAAGCCAGCTGGGCCTCTCTCTGCTCCTGGCAACATAGTTGCAACATTGTTTCAATTATATAAGCCACGGAGCTGAACCAAACAGGAGGCTTCCATTGCACCAGCGATGGAGGAAACTGCCTGCCTAGGCCGGCTGGGCGTCTACTAAGGCAACATTCTTTCAGTTATAGAAGCCATGGAGCTGAAGCCAACAGGAGGCTTTGTTACCTGCCTAGGCCTCGGCTTAAAGCAACAATATCAATTATAGAAGATAAATAAACCCCAGAAACCTGCTTCCAGCCAGGCTTGCTAGGACATTGTGTCAATGAGAGCTGTGGGCAGCCTGAAAACTCCTCACCCCTCAGCTCCTCACCTAGGCTGCCCAGGCACCCCAGTAGGGACCCAAAACCTGAAGGGACTGTGGGCAGCCTCAATATGGCCCTCAACCCCTCACCCAGGCTGGCCACACCCCAATGGGGTAAGGGTCCACACCGGGGGGCTTGGCCAGCCTGCAAATAGCCATCAGTCCCTCACCCAAGCTGGCCAGGCACGCCAGCAGGTAGACATCTCCTGAGGGGTCCCAGACTGCGAGAGGGCACAGGCCAGGCTGAGGGACACCCCGAGTGCACAAATTTTTGTGCACCGGGCCCCCTAGTATTAAATAAGAAAGCAGTGTAGTGGAGTTGAGTGGAATCCAGAATACATCTGGTATAATTAGTCTTTGATAGGAAGGAGGACAATTCCTTACTTACAACTGCACAGAGAAGATGGTTTTAGACACTTGCAGATTTATAGATTGGGAGACAGGAGAATGGGAAGGGGTTCTTATTTCAATGCTATATTTTCTCAATTAAGTATGAGAGATAATTATTCATGAGGATACAAGGTCGGGAACTATGAGAATTGTGGAAGTGATAAGAGACACCTGTGTAAAGTGGGGATTTATTAGAGAAACGGTTGTAAGACAAATGAGGCACAATGTTGTTATCCATTAGGTCCATCAAGTGATGAATGAATAAAATGTAGTGTGTCCATACAATGGACTATTACTTGACAATTAAAAGAAATGAAATACTTATATATTCTATAATGTGAATGAACCTTGGAAACAGTATGCTAAATGAAAGAAGCCACTTAAAAAAGCTCACTTGTATGAAATGTCCAGAATAGGCAAACTTGTAGTAACAAAGTAGATTAGTGTTTTTTTAGAGTTGCAGAAAGGCAGGGAAGAAGAATTGGGTGGAAATAGCTAACAAGTAGTGAAGTGTCTTAAAATTGGTGTGGTGATGATTACAGAACTCTGTAAACATACCAAGAAACACTGAATTGTACACTTTAAATTGGTGAGTTGTATGGAATGAGAGTAATATCTCAACAAAGCTGTTTTTTAAAAAGTATATATTTCTTACAGAAAATTGAAAAAATGCAAGAATGTATTGGGGAAGTGGGTAAAAATAACCAATAACTTCACAACATAGAAGACATGGCCATTGTGTACATTTTGGTTTATCTTATTACAGCTGGTATGTGTAGCCTTATACTTAATTATATGGTATATGGTAAGTTATCTTTATATACCTGAACTTAATTTTGTTCATTTTTGTTTGTTTGTTTTCTTCCCAGAGCCAAATGTTCTAGCTGGCACTTTATTGGCTCATACAGATGCTGTCTGGGGTCTTGCTTATAGTGGCATAAAAAATCAATTACTATCATGTTCAGCAGATGGCACTGTTAGGTTATGGAAGCCACAAGAAAAATTACCATGTATTTGCACTTACAATGGAAACAAGGGTATGTAAGTTTTGCCTCTATGAAAAAAGCTAACTTTTTTTTTTTTAAAAGATAGAAAGGACAATTGATTTACTATTTCTTTGTTGCTCCAAGAAATTGAAAGAACTTAAAGCTTGTGGTAATCTTTTTCCTTTGTTATTTTTTATAAACGGGAAGCTTTGCAAATGTATCCTGTAGTTCAGTGTTTGTTTGTTTTACACTTTTCAGGACATGTTTTATATAAAAAACAAAACTATTTCTATGTAATAGTGGAATAGACAAATGAGGTTAGTAATGAGGACAACACAAGGCTCTCTGCCTGCTTCAGGTGGCTTCCCACAGAAATCAAAGGGATCACAGTGTTAAGCATACCTACAAACTATGTATGAGCATGCTGGTTAAGAAATCTAGCTGTAATTGAAACAGCACCCTTAACTGGGAAGTACAAACTAAGTGACATGCATGACTTCAAATCTTTTCCTGTCAAAGAAGGCTTTAACCAGTTTACCTGTGACATTTGTTTACATACATATAATGTACTTGTATTGGTCTTATTTTCTAAGTCATTTTTTAAAGTTAGTTTTAAATGGCAGACTTTTTTTTTTTTAGAGAGAGAGAGGGAGAGAAACACCAATTGATTGCCTCCCCTATGTATCCCAACTGGGGATCAACCTGCAATGTATGCATGTGACCCAACCAGGAATCAAGCCCTCAACTTTTTGGTACATGGGTTGGTGATGCTCCAACCAACTGAGCCACGTGGCCAGGGCCAAACTTTTATCTTTATTAAAAAGTATGTTTAGTTTTAAAACATTTTATTTTTATTATTTTTGTTGTTTGTTTGCTTGTTAATCCTCTCCCGAGGATACCTCTCCCAAGGATATTTTTCCATTGATTTTTAGAGAGAGTGGAAGGGAGAGGGAGAGATCGAGAGAAACATCAGTGTGAGAGAGACATTGATTGGTTGCCTCCTGCACTCATCCTGACCGGGGGCAGGGAAACTGCAACTTAGGTATGCGCCCTTGACCGAAATTGAACCCAGGACTCTTCAGTCCATAGGCAAACCCTCTAGCCCCTGCGCTAAATCGTCTAGAGCTTAAAACATTTTAAATGACTAGTATATGCTTAATTTTGTTAGGTCTCTGTTATCCAAGTTTTTGAGGTAAAAATTCGTTTAGATATTTGTTTCTAGCTTCATCTAGGTAATTAATTGCTTTATTCCAGATTTCATCTTGTTGTGCATTAATCTGGCCAGTGAATTTATTATACTAAAGAGAGAAATTGCTGCTCAGACCACTGTAGGGGATAGCAGAGTCCACACTTTATTTTTACAGATCTAAAAATATCACAGGTGAACAGTCTCTGAAGACAGTGATGTGAGAATGCTAATTTATCACTTTACAGTAGGATACATAATTTCCAAGTGAGCCAAACACTCATCAGGATTTTTTTTTCTCTTTAAAAAGAAAATGCATAGAAAGTAACTTTTGTACATATCTACTCTCACTTTAAGAACCCTCTAGCTATATTTTTCTTATAATGTTAAATAGAATGTTTTACAAACATTTTAAGTAACTGAGGGAAAGCTTTGGCTGGTGTGACTCAGTTGGTTAGAGTGTTCTCCAGTGTACTGGAAGGTGGTGGGTTTGATTCCCAGTCATGGCACATAACTAGTTTTTTGGTCCCCAGCAGGAGGCAACCAATCAATGTAGCTCTCATATTGATGTTTCTTTCTACCTCTCCCCCTCCCCCGTCCCATCCTTGTTCTTCTCCCTCCTCCCTCTCCCTTCCCTTCTCTCTCTCCCTCTTTTTTTTCCCTCTCCCTCTCTAAAATCAATGACCCAATCAATAATATAAAAAAATAAAATAATTGAGGGAAAGTTACTTATTATATAGCTCACCAACCTAACACAATTTCTTTTTTATTATTAATATTAACTCAAGAATATTTGAATTTCCTTTTTAATCAGAAGAGCAGAGATTTCTAAATTATGTGTTTACACTGTATCTCTTTGGGCTCCTTTCAGAGCATGGAATACCTACATCGGTTGACTTTATAGGCTGTGATCCAGCTCATATGGTGACCTCTTTCAACACTGGTAGTACAGTAATTTATGATTTAGAAACATCACAGTCATTGGTGATGCTTTCATCACAAATAGATTCTGGTAAGTTTTCATGGGTTCCTTTGAAATTTTAAAAAGGATTATTACACAATAGAGGATACTTTTTAATTTTCACTAGTTTTTAATTTTGACTATTTAAATTTAGGATGAAAAATATAATTTCATTGTGTTATAGTTTAACTTATTTACATTATTTCTATTTCCTGAAATTATGCTTAAAATTAAGCTGGGTAGGTATATGGTAAGGTGACCAGACGTCCTGCTTTTGGCGGGACAGTCCCAATTTTTAACAGTTTGTCCCGCGTCCTGTGGTGTTTTCAAAAAGTCCTGATTTTTGGAAAGAGACATATGTACTACTCTTTGTAAAAATTTAAGTAATAATAATATAATATAATAAAAGAGAAACATGCAAATTTGACCATTACCACCAGCCAATCAGAGTGGCTGTATGCAAATTAACCCAGCCTAGATGGAGGCCAACAGCCATGGAACTAGAGCAAACTGTTGCAACTGCCTGCCTAGGCTGGCTGAGCCTCTGCTCACAGCCACGCCCACCAGCCAATCAGAGCAGCTGTATGCAAATTAACCCAGCCAAGATGGAGGCTGGCAGGGCGGCTCTGCACCGGGAGCCTCCATGGCCAGCCGGCATAGGTGTGTCAGCTCAGTGGGGGGGGGGGGGTCTGGCCTGAGGCCTCCTCGGGGAGTCCAGGAGCAACTGTCCTGGGTCTGCTGCCTAGCTCCACCCCGGGAGCCTCCGAGGAGTATCCAGGAGCGCCTGTCCCGGGTCCACTGCCTGGCTCCACCCCCGGGGCATGCAGGAGCACGGGGCCTCTGTAGGGCTTGCAAGAGCAGCCGTCCTGGGTCTGCTGCCTGGCTCTGCCCTGGGGGCCTCCGCAGGATGTCCAGGAACACCCGTCTAGGGTCCGCTACCTTCACCCCCCAGGGGCCTCCAGAGGGCGTGCGGGAGCGTCTGTTGCACAGTGCAGAGAATCCGAAGCCAGTCCACTGCCCAGCTCCACCCCGGGTGTGTTTGCTCAGCAGCAGGGCCCCACCGAGGGATTCTGCACCAGTGTCCGCCCCTGGCTTGCCACCCAACTCTGCGCCAGGTGTGTCCCCTTAGCGGTGTGGACCCACCAGGCGTGTGCAATCGTGGGCCCTCCGGTGGGAAACGTCCAGGCCTGCACTAATGGCTCTCAGCCCCTCACCGAGGGCACAGGCCAGGCTGAGGGACCCCCACCCCCACCCCCCCAGTGCACAAATTTTTGTGCACCGGGCCCCTAGTAATAATAATAATAATAATAATAATAATAATAATAAAAAGAACCCCCTCGGTCAGTGGTGTCCCGCTTTACCAATGTGAAAATCTGGTCACCTTAGTATATGGGGACAGAAGAGGGAATAAAGCAATGTAAAGGTGAAAGCAAATGAATTAATTTTTAATTTTTAATGGAAATACATATGGAAGTAGAGAAAATAATATAATGAGCCTGATGAACTCATCATGTAGCCCCAATAATTATGGTAAATGGTCAGTGTTATAAATATAGGATATGATGTGTATTTTACAATTTATTTAAGTAGGAATCCAAATAATACTCTGCATTGTGATGGGCTGATAAGTCTTTCAGTCTCTTTTCATCTGTAGGTTCTTCCTCCATCTCTTATTTCGTTATATTTTTTCATGTTTATTTGATTTTAATTACACTTTATAGTTAATATTATTTTGTGTCAGTTTCAGGTGTACGGTATAGTGGTTAGACAGTCATGTACTTTACAGAGTGGTCCCCCTGATACCAAGTACCCACTGGCACCATACACAGTTATTAAAATTTTTTTTTCTTTATTGATTAAGGTATTACATATGTGTCCTTATTCCCTCATTACCTCCTGGTGTCTGTGTCTATTGGTTAGGCTTATATGCATGCATACCATTCCTTTGGTTGATCTTTCCCCCTTACCCCCACTCTCCCCTACCTTCCCTCTGAGGTTTGACGGTCTGATCAATGCTTCTCTGTCTCTGGATCTGTTTTTGTTCATCAGTTTATGTTGTTCATTATATTCCACAAATGAGTGAGATCATGTGATATTTATCTTTCTCTGACTGGCTAATTTCACTTAGCATAATGCTCTTAAGTTCCATCCATGCTGCTGCAAATGGTAAGAATTCCTTCTTTTTTACTGCAGCATAGTATTCCATTGTGTAGATGTACCACAGTTTCTTAATCCACTCGTCTGCTGATGGGCACTTAGGCTGTTTCCAAATCTTAGCTATGGTGAATTGTGCTGCTATGAACATAGGGGTGCATATATCCTTTCTGATTGGTGTTTCTGATTTGTTGGGATATATTCCTAGAAGTGGGATCCCTAGGTCAAATGGGAGATCCATATTTAGGTTTTTGAGGAAACTCCATACTCTTCTCCACAGTGGCTGCACCAGTCTGCATTCTTACCAGCAGTGCAAGAGGGTTCCTTTTTCTCTGCATCTTCGCCAGCACTTGTCATTTGTTGATTTGTTGATGATAGCCATTCTGCCAGGTGTGAGATGGTACTGCATTGTCGTTTTGATTTTCCATCTTTTCGATGAATAGTGACTTTGAGCATGTTTTCATATGTCTCTTGGCCTGCCTTCTGTCCTCTTTAGAAAAATATCTATTTAGGTCCGTTGCCCATTTTTTTTATTAGATTGTTTATCTTAAGTTGTATGAGTTCTCTATAAATGTTAGAGATTAAACCCTTATCAATGATAACATTGGCAAATATGTTCTACCGTGCAGTGGGCTTTCTTGTTGTTTTGTTGATGGTTTCTTTTGTTGTACAGAAGCTTTTTATTTTGATGTAGTCACATTTTCTCTTTAGTTTCCATTGCCCTAGGTAGGAGCTGTATCAGTGAAGATACTGCTTCGGCATATGTCTGAGATTTTGCTGCTGTGGATTCCTCTAATATTTTTATGGTTTCTCGTCTTATGTTTAAGTCCTTTATCCATTTTGAGTTTATTTTGTATAAGTTGGTGGTCTAGTTTCATTTTTTTGCATGTATCCAACACCATCTATTGAAGATATAATATTAACCATATTTTCTATACTGTACTCTTTCTTGCATTTTTTACTTGAAGAAATTGGGTAGTTTGCTTGTAAAGTTTTCCACAGTCTGGATTTTGCTTGGGATATCATTTAACAAGCTCCTCTGTTCATTTTATTTCCTATAAATTGGTTTTAGTTCTAGAGGCTTATTAAAATTTAGATTCAGTGTTTTATTTGTGTTCATTCAAAAGTTTTTAATGTTTAAGCAAGACTAATTCATAAATTGTGAACTTTCACCAGAAGTAAATATTGTCTGGTTGTTTATCTTTTTATGTTTCAATCTTTATGATAATTACCTAGATCTGTCAATTCATTAACTGTTTAAAAATGATCTTCTAATTCTTTCATTATTTCTCCATATATTAGCTAGAATACTTCTGTAAAGAGGAACACCCCCTCATCAATAAATTGGGTACTTCAGAGTTAAATTATAAAGAAAGGCAAAATAAATTATTGATCCCCCCTTTATTTATCAGCTTATATAATAGTAATAATGTGGTGTTTCCCAGCATCCTCCATAGGTGAACAGAGAGTCAGAGTGTTTGTTTGTGTTATTATCGTTACTTAGAGGCCCGATGTATGAAATTACTGCAAGGGGCTCAGCTCTTGCAACCCAGCTACCTCAACTCATCCTGGCAGCCTCAGCCGGCCTTCACAGCCCCAGCTTTGTCTGGAAGGTCGTCCAGACAGTCAGTCTGCTGTTTGGTCTAATTAGCATATTAGCTATTTATTACATGGGACTAGGGGCCTGGTGCACAAAAATTTGTGCATTCACGGGGTGGGCGGGTCCTCAACCACGCAGTCTGGGACCCTTTGGGATGTCCACCTGCTGGTGTGCCTGGCCAGCCTGGGTGAGGGGCTGATGGCTGTTTGCAGGCTGGCCAAGCCCCCCAGTGGGGACCCTCACCCCATGGTGGTGTGGCCAGCCTGGATGAGGGGCTGAGGGCTGTTTTTAGGCTACCCACAGTCTCTTCAGGGTTCAGGTCCCTACTGGGGTGCCTGGCCAGCCTGGGTGAGGGACTGAAGGCCGTTTTCAGGCTGCCCAAAGCCCCCATTGACCCAAGGTCCCAACAAGGCTGCCTGGAATCAGGTTTCTGGGGTTTATCTATTTTCTATAATTGAAACTTTGTTACCTTGAGCAGAGACCTAGTCAGACAACGAAGCCTCCTGTTTGCTTCAGCTCCGTGGCTGCCAGCTGCCATCTTGGCAGGGTTAATTTGCATACAGCGGCTCTGATTGGCTGGTGGGCGTGGCTTAGGTGTCTTGGAGTGATGTTAATTTCCATATTAATCTTTTATTAGTTTAGATAATCTCACTTAGATATAAATGTATTGGATGTATTTGAATCATTGCCGGTATTACCTTTATTGTTATTCATATGGTTTAATTTTTGGCCAGTGGGAATTTATTCATGTAGCTCCTGAGCCCTTTTGACATGACCCTAGGAGTTGCTGATAGTTTTACTTTCTGATATGAGAAGATAATCTGGGTTCATCTTGTTGATTTGTGCCCCAGATCTGAAACTGGCCATTTC
>PVJC01024040.1:0-25848 GCA_004026665.1 Murina feae
CTACTGGGGATGTGCCCGCAACCAAGGTACATGCCCTTGACCAGAATCGAACCTGGGACCTTTCAGTCTGCAGGCCAACGCTCTATCCACTGAGCCAATCTGGCCAGGGCTAGTTATTTTTTTTAAGACAAGACATAACAAGTGTTGATGATGATGATGATATGGAGGAAAATAAACCCTTGTGCACTGATGGTAGGGATGTAAATTGGTGCAGCCAATATAGAAAACAGTATGAAGGTTCCTAAAAATATTTAAAATAGAGCCCTAGCTGGTGTTGCTCAGTGGTTAGAGTGTCGGCCTGCGGACTAAAGGGTCCTCGGTTCCATTCCTGTCAAGGGCACATGTCCGGGTTGCGGGCTCCATCCCCAGTGGGGGCATGCAGGAGGTAGCCGATCAATAATTCTTTCTCATCATTGATGTTTCTATCCCTCCCTCACCCTCTCCTTTCCTCTCTGAAATCAATAAAAATATATTTAAAATAGAACCACTAGATGATGCAGCAATTCCACTTCTGGGTATTTATCCAAAGAAAATGAAAACGCTAAATCAAAAAAGATATGTGCACCCCTGTGTTCAGCACAGCATTACTTGCAACAGTCAAACTGTGGTAACAACCTAAATATCCATTGATGGATGAATGGATAAAGAATATATCATACACACAATGGAATATTAGTCAGCCATAAAAAGGGAGGAAACTGCCATTTGGGACACCATCAATGGGCCTTCAGGGTATCATGCTAAGTGAAATAAGTCAGACAGAGAAAGACAAATACTGTATGATCTCACTTATGTGGAAGAAAGAAAAAAGACATAGCTACAGAGGACAGATTGGTGGATGCCAGGAGAGTGGGGGGGATGGTGAAGGTGATCAAAGCTACAAACTTCCAGTAATAAATGCCATAGGGTGTAAAGTACAGCATGGGGACAATAGTTAAGAATACTGTGATTAGCCCTAACTGGTTTGGCTCAGTGGATAGAGCGTCGGCCTGCGAACTCAAGAGTCTCAGGTTCGATTCCAGTCAAGGGCATGTACCTTGGCTGCGGGCACATCCCCAGTAGGGAATGTGTAGGAGGCAGTTGATTGATGTTCTCTCTCATCGATGTTTCTTTTTTTTTTTAATGTTTTATATATTTTTTAAATTAATTTCAGAGAGACAGGGAGAGGGAAAGAGAGATAGAAACATCAATGATGAGAAGGAATCATTGATTGGCTGCCCCTACTGGGGATTGAGCCCGAAACCCAGGCATGTGCCCTTGACCAGAATCGAACCTGGGACCCTCCAGTCTGCAGGCCGATGCTCCATCCACTGAGCCAAACCGGCCAGGGCTCTCATTGATGTTTCTAACTCTCTATCCCTCTCCCTTTCTCTCTGTAAAAAATCAATAAAATATGTTGTTGTTTTTTTAAAAAGAATACTGTGATTATACTGCATATCTGAAAATTTCTAGGATGGCAGATCTCAAAAGTTCCCATCACAAGAACATATTTTTTTGAAAATAAAGTCCTTAAAGTCGATATTCTATATGGGTGAATTTCATGGTGTGTGACTTACATCTCAATAAAATGGTTAACTCCCTCATTCCCCCAAAAAACCTGTCCCTCTTCAGCTGAAAATTCCCCAGGGCTCTCACCTCCCTCAAAGTAAAAAATCAAAACCCTCACCATGGCCCCCGAGGTCCCAGACGATAGGGTGCTCCCTACCATTCTCGGCCCTCGCCCACAGCTCCAGAGGTGTTAGACTCTCACATGCCAGGCGCCATGTTGGCCTCAGGGCCTTTGCACTGGCAGCCCCCTCTGCCTGGGATATTCTTCCCCGAGGTCTCCACAGCCTCACTCCTTCTTCAGGTCTCTGATTAAATGTCACCTTCTCAGTTAGACCATCCCTGATCACTCTACTTCAAACGACAGACTGCTCAGCCCCCCAGCCCACTCAGTTCCCTCATGCCTCTGCTCAGTGTTCCCTCACTGTCCTACCACCTTTATGTTTACTTATTTATTTATTAGAGGCCTGGTGCATGGAATTCATGCAAGGGGCTCAGCCCTCACAGCCCTCACAGCCCCTCGCAGCAGTTGTTATGCTGTCCAGTCTAATTAGCATATTAGTTCTTTATTATATTTATTTATTTACCAGGGGCCCAGTGCACGAATTTTGTGCACTGGGGGGGGGGGGTTCCTCAGCCCAGCCTGCCCCCTCTCACATATTGGGAGCACTCAGGGGGTGTACTACTGACGGCTTAGGCCCACTCCCGGCTCCCCTTGGGGAGCAGGCCTAAGCCACAGTCTGGCCTCCCTTTGTGGGAGGCGATCAGGCTAATCAGGGGAAGCCACCAGCCCCATCACCCTGCTGCTGCAGCCACTGCCAGTCACTGCGGTCACCAAGGTGTTTTCATCAACACGGACTCCAGTCCCTTCACCATGAAAAAAATGACAACTTTCTTTAGGCATTTTCAAGATGTGTCTTTCATAGGATATGACATTTCTTTCTTTCTTTTTTAATCCTCACCTGAGCATATGTTTCCATTGATTTTTAGAGAATGAGGAAGAGAAGGGAAAAATGGAAAGAAACATCAAAGTGAGAGGAACACTTTGATTGGTTGCTTCCTGCATATGCCCTGACCTGGGCCACAGCTAGGGAGAAGCCTGCAACCTAGGTACATGTCCTTGGTCAGATTTGAACCCAGACCCTGCAGTCAGCAGGCTGAGGCATTATGCACTGAGCCAAACTGGCTAGGGCAAGATATGACATTTCTTAGCCCTCCAGCAGTGGACCTTCATATTTTTTCTCCAGGAGTGTGGTGGAAAAACCCTAGATCGCCTTTAGGGATTCTTATTACCCAAGTTACTAAGAACATTACCAGTGGCATACAGGGAGCTCAGCCAATAAGCGGTAAGAAAAGGTGTTTCCTCTGTAGTTCACTCCTATCACTGGCTCCACCCCTGCCCCTCCAATCCCAGCTCCACCCCTGCCCAGGCCTGTAAGCTCTGACCGAGGATGCAGGCCTGGGAAGGGGACCCCCAGACCCCTCTGATCACCTGTTTTCACCCCTCGGGACTTCTGCCTCCCCCACCACCTGCCTGGCTAACAGGCCTGACCACTTCAGTCGCGGGGCTGAGCCGGACTGGGCGCTGCCATCTTGTGGCCATGGGGGCGGCCATCTTTGTGATGGAGTGATGCCTAATTTGCATATTACTCTTTTATTAGATAGGATTTTTGTTAATCCTCACTGGAGGATTTTTTTAAATATAGATTTTTTATTGATTTCAGAGAGGAAGGGAGAGAGAGAAACATCAATGATGAGAGAGAGTCATTGATTGGCTGCTTCCTGCATGCCCCACACTGGGGATCGAGCCCACAACCCAGAATCAAACTGTGACCTCCTGGTTCATAGGTCAACATTCAACCACTGAGCCACACTGGCCAGGCATGAGGATATTTTTTCCACTGATTTTTAGTGAGAGTGGAAGGGAGGGAAAAGGGGGGGGGGCATTGAGAAACATTAATTTGATAGAGACACATCAATTGGTTGCCTATCACACACACTCTGAAAGGGTCGGGGGTCGAACCTGCAACCCTTCGGTGCACTGGCCAACACTCAAACCACTGAGCCACACCAGCCAAGGCCTTGCCATCTTTAAAAGGTTATGAAGTTTAATTATATATTATATCAACTCCTCTCCCCACCCAGCTTCCATCTCCGTGACCACTTCCTTGTATAACCTTACAGAGATAATCCATTTGCAAATATACTATGTAGGACAGTGGCTAAGGGCCTGAAGACTCTTAGGCGGCCGGAACTTAAATTCCGACTTTGCTATTTGAGCTTCAGGTAAGCTACTTAACCACTCTGTGCCTCCACTTCGCCATCTGTAAAATGGGCATAGTAACAGGACCTAACCCCCAGGAGGTGGTGAGGATTACAGGAGTCAATGTATATAAAGTGCTGAGGATAGAGTCTGGCCTTTTCCACAGCAAGCCCTAGCATGCTAGAAAGGAAGGGACGTCGTCCATTTTACTGCAGCCATTGACCAGGGAGTGACCTGCGTAGACATGAAGGAGGCTTCGGTTGCCTCCTTCATCCAATGGAAATGGGGGATTATTCCCAAGGGCCTGACAAGCCTCGGCTTTTCCTGGCAAACTTTTAAAAATAACTTTGATTTATTAGTCCTCTGAAAGAAACACAGGTTCATCTGCACCAGAGATGGGAGCTCCACAGGCCAGAAACTTGTCTGTCCTGTTCCTCGCTGTGTCCGCACGGCCCTACTGAGCACCAGAGATTCAGGGGCGCACAGCAGGCCTGGTCCCCACATCTCAGATCTCAAAGGGACAGAGAGGTGGAGCCACCCATGTTGGCACAAAGGTCAAAGTAAGGACAAATACCCGCCCTTCAGACCTGGATTAGTGGCGGTTGGGTCCTTGTCCTGGGTCCCTCTTTTTTTTTTTGGTGGTTGTGGGGGGGGGGGTTCCCTCTTGCTGTGTGACCAGGGCAAGTGATGGCCCCTTTTTGAGCCTCTATCAATCCAGCCTTGAAATTAGTATAACTTTTGGGCTTACCCAATAGAAAATGGGCAGAGGATGTAAACAGGCAATTAATTCACAGAAGAAACACAAACGGTTCAATAAGCAAACAAAAAGATGTATCTCTTATGGAAACAGGGAGGGAGACCTGCTAACGAAAACAACAGTTCTCAAACCATTGTTCGGTAAAGGAGTGGACAAACAGGCATCTCAAAAAAAGCTGTGTGTTTTTATACATATATATATATATATATATATATATATATATTAACGTATTTTATTGATTTCTGAGAGGAAGGGAGAGGGATAGAGAGACAGAAACATCAATGATGTTTGGCTCGGTGATGACTGGCTGCCTCCTGTACGCCCCCTTCTGGAGATCGAGCCTGCAACCCGGGTATGTGCCCTGACTGGGAATCAACCGTGACCTGGTTCATAGGTCAAGGCTCAGCCACTGAGCCACACCAGCTGGGCGCTGTTGCAAATGTCAGCGGAGGGCAGCCCTAGTAAAAGGAACTGTGGCCGTGCCAATGAAATGTTCCTAAATGGGTCCTGCCAGTGTTGCTCAGTGGTTGAGCATCGATCCAGAAATCAAGAGATAACCTGTTGGATTCCCCATCACAGCATGTGCTCCCCACCCCCCCACCGTCAGGGCCTGTGCGCGAGAGGCAATGAATTGTTGTGCCTCTCTCACATTAATATTTCTCTCTCTTTCCCTCCCACCCCTACCATTCTGCTCTTCCACTCTAAAAAAGCAATGGAAAAAATACCTTCAGGCCCTAGCTGATTTGGCCCAGTGGATAGAGCATTGGCCTGCGGACTGAAGAGTCCCAGGTTCGAGTCCAGTCAAGGGCACATACTTTGGTTGTGGGTTCCATTGAGGTCCTGGTTGGGAGCATGTGGGAGACAACCAATCAATGTGTCTCTCTCTGTGTGTCTCTCCCCCTCCCTTCCACTCTCTCTCTAGTAAAAATCAATGGAAAAATATCCTCGGGTGAGGATTAGCATATATATATATCCTCAGGTGAGCATTTTTTCAAGTTTTTAAATGATCAAACCATAATGACTAAGCAATTCTATTTCTACAGACAGTCACACACAAAAACACAAGGAGATTCATACAAGGACATTACTGCGGCAAGGGCCATAACAGCAAAGGAACTGGAGAGCTGACAATCGGTTAGGTTACGGGACTCCCCACAGTGGACGCTCCTGCAGCTAAAGCAATAATAGGAATATATGTCATCTAAGTTTAGATTAAATGGAAAAATTCCTAGAAGAATACCACTTAGCCAAACCGACACAGGAAGAAAGAGAAAAGCTTAATAGTACTGTAACCACCAAAGAAATTCAGTTCTTAATGAAAAACTTTCCCATAAAGAAATCGCTGGCCACAGATGACTTAACCAAAAAAAAAATAAATTAAAAATTAATAAAGAATGCATACATGTAGGGGGTAGGGGAGGCCGGGGGAAGGTCAATGGGGGAAAAAAAGGAGACATATGTACTACTATCTGTAATAGTTTAAACAATAACATAAAATAAGAATGCATACATATAGTTCACTTTATGTAACTATAGTTTTATATATACAGTATAACAATATGTACATGCACACATATAGTTATATATATATATATGGTTACTAGATCCATATATGTATGTATATATATATGTATATGTATATATGTGTGTGTGTGTATATATATAGTTACTAGATCCATAGATGTATGCAAACACATAAAGGGAAAACATGAAGGGGATGCACACCAAACTGATTACGATGACTTCTGAGAAAGGGGATTTGGGGTGTCCTTTTACCTATATTGTTTCTGCTTTTATGAAACCATCTTTATGGCCAAACAAAACTCCATCGAAGGCCAGATTCATTGAGGTAAAATGGCCAATGGTAGGAAAACGATGCTGAGACCAACCTGGCATCTGCCATCTGGCTCTGGGCACTGCCACAGCCAAAGCACCCAGTAACTGCTTCATAGGTATCAGCCCACACGGAAAGCCTTCCTCCCATTTTAACTCAGAAGTAGAGTCCGCCACATTGTACATTGCAGGTAACATTGTACATTTATTTACAAAGAGGTTAGAGAAACACACAGAATCTGGCCCCCCTGTGCACCGGGGAGTCACCGTCGTCATAATAAATACAGTAATTTTGAAAAAGAAAAAAAAAATACTGGATTGGAACAGTTGAGGGTCATCCTGAGCTCCCCCCACTCCCTCTCACCAGGGAGGGGGTCACAAGATCGAAGCCATCTTCCTTCCCCTCTTCCACTTCTCAGTCCTCCATAATTGTCCATGGATGGAGATGAAAGAGTAGTTCTTTCCAGGTGTTATCAACTCCTATTTGACCCTCAAAACCCCAAAGTCAGTGCTCCTTGCCTTCCCAGGGCACCATCTGGGTCAGACGGAGTCTCCAGCCATGTGCCAAGGGGAAATCCTAGGTTTCCAGAGACATGGATGGGGGCATATTGTGTGTGAGGGGCCGTATCCGGGCACGGAAAGGAGGAATAAGAGGGCTCAGTGAGAGCAGCGAAGGGATCGTAGGCTAAGTGTCTAAAGGAAGTGGGGCATTCACGCTGAACCCCTCAGCATACCATAGTACATCCATAGCACAGAGGGAGAGAGGGGCTTCCCTGCCCACGGGCTGCAGAACCCGGCCACCGGGCCGCCAGCTGAAGGGGTCAAACGGGGCTCCTCCGCCGCTGCCCCCCTGGTGGAGGGGGAGCCTCTCCCACCGAGACCGCGGCGGCGGGGCCTTGGGAGCCGAGAACTCGGTCTTTGGAAGGGAGGTGCCGCGGGTGTGCAGGCGCAGAGCCTCACACGGTGGTCATGACCTTGAGGGAGCCCGAGCGGAAGCGCAGGATCTTCTTCTTGAGCGCGTGGGAGGCCTTGATCTTCACGAAGACCTTGGCGGGGCCGGCGGGCGCCCCTGCCCCTGCTCCCCCCGCGGGCCCCGCGGCGGCGGTGGCGGCCACCAGCTGCTGCGGCCACACGAGGCCCCCGCTGCCGTCCGAGTCGCTGGAAGCGGAGCTGAAGGCGGGCGACTCGCCCTCGCTGGCGCTGGACTCGCTCTCCCCGTAGCCGCCGCCGCCGCCCGCCGGACCCCGGCGTCCCAGGGGCCCCGGGCGCCCCGCCGAGCACTCGGAGTCGCTGCCGGCGCAGCCGTAGAGCAGCCGGCGCTGAGGGGCGGACGGGGAGGGCCCGGGGCCCCGGGCGGCCGGGGCGCGGGGGCGGCCGCGGCGCCCGTCGGCGGCGTCGATCTCGGCCGTGGAGCGCCAGCGGCGGCAGGACCCCGCGGCCTGCGCGGCCAGCGTGGGTGCGGGGCCCCGGCGAGGCCTCGGCGGCCGCGGCTCCTCGCGCTCCGCCGTCGGGTACTTGGGCGGCCCCGGGGGCGGCGCGGCGGCGCGGCCCAGCAGGCTGGTCTCCGACTGGGAGCGCGCGGCCTTGCGGGCCCGGGGCGAGCCCCGGCGGCCCGAGGCCTCGGCCATGCGTCCGCGGCGGCCCGAGGCCCGGGGGCGCTCCCGGGGCGGGGACTGCTCCACGCTGCGGCCCCGGGTCAGCGGCGGCGCTTTGCGGCGGGCGGCGCGGCCGGGGAGGCCCCGGGTGGCCGCCTGCGCGCCCGGGATGTACTGCGCCTTCACCAGGCGGCCCTCCGCCGGGCTGTCGGGGGGCGAGGGGGCGGCGGGCGGCGCGGAGGGCTCGGGCGCCGCCTCCGGCTCCCACGGCGAGGCCCAGCTTCGGCCCACGGCGGCGGGACTCGCGGGACGAACCCCCGCGCGCTCCACGGGGGGCTCGGGCGCGGGCCGCGCGCCTCCGGGGGGCGGGGACGCGTCGGGCGGCCGCTGGCGCACGCTGTTCTGGCGCCGCGGAACCCCGTCCGCGCCCCCGGGACTCGTCCGGGGCTGGCCCGCCCCCCGGCGGCGGCGCCTGCGCAGGAGCGCCGAGATGTAGCCGTCCAGGGGCCGCCCCGCGCCCGGTCCGTCGGGCGAGTCCGCCGCTGGGCGGCCGCAGGGCCGCGGGCTGCGCAGCGCCACGGCGTGCAGGGGGCTGGGCGTCAGGAAGGGCCCCGCGCGGGCCCGCCGCTCCGCCGAGGAGCAGGTCTCCGGGCCCCCCGACCCCGCCGCCGTCGGATAGGGCGCCGAGAAGGACCGCGGGACCGGTGCCCGGGCTCCCGCCGCCTCAGGAGCGCTGGGACTGGCGTCTCCTGGTGAAGGAAGCAACAGGTAAAAGGAAGAGTGGGAGAGGCTCTCAAAACCCCTTCCCAGTGCGCATAGGAGGGCATTCCCCACTGTGTCCCATTCCCATTAAAAAGAAAGATAAGGAAATAACATAAGGAAAGGAAAGGGGAATGGAAGGAACCCTGCCTCACCCCTTCCCTTGTTTCAGGTTCATAACCACAGCTTCACAGCAGCCTGCACGGCCCTCAGTGACCTGCCCTGCTCCGCCTCTCTGACCTCCATCTCTAACCCTCTCCTCCATAGTTACAGGTCTCCAGCCAGAGTGGCCTCCGGGATGCAGAGGCCAGCCGCACCCTGCCTCAGGGCCTTTGCACTTGCTGCTACCAATCCTGCCATGCTCTTCCTCCAGGATACCTGATCGGTCCACTCCCTCACTTTGTGGTGCCACTCAAAGGGCACGGTCTCAGAGATGCACGTTTTGTAAAGTTGTGATTCTTCCCCCAACTCTGAGTGACATGCCCTCATCCCCTTCCCTAGTTTCCTTTTCATTGCACATGTCAATGTCTAGTACCCCACGTAGTACACTTACTTATCTTGTCTGTTACCTGTTTCACCCACTAGAATGTCAGTTGCGAGGAAGGGCTTTTTTCATGGCTGTATCCCTCACCCCCAGGACAGGGCTAGGACAGCACCCAGTCCGGGGGCGCAGGAACTGGTATGAATGAACAACAGCAGTTCCTGATGACTGAGACGCTGCCTGTGCCCAGTCCAGTGCCTAAGGCGAAGGCTCGCTGAGTACGCAAAGCTTCCCTAAAAGCTTCCCTAGGAGGCAGATGCCGTTATTAACCCCATTTGAACAGATGGAGAAACAGAGACTCAAAACCCGCGAAAGGGAAGGTCACGGCCAGAATTCGAGTTCAGGTTGGTGTGACTCAGAAGTGTGCTCACAACCATCTTCTCACTGTCACTTCCCTGGCTGTCAGGGCCCCGCCCCACCCACCTTACCTAGAGACTTGGGCCTCTCACTGGCATAGATGCCCCGGGGTTCAGAGGGGCGCAGGCGTCCATAGGAGCCAGATCCAGAGAAGCCACTGTCCCCACAGAAGGTGGAGGGTGGTGAGTCAGGACCTCCTGTGGAGCCGGGGTCTTCATAGAAGCCTGGATTGGGGAGAGAGGAAGAGAGGAAACGGGTGCTTGGCAGGGGAAACCAGGGGGGAGGAGAGAAAGGAGGAGACCATGCAACAGAGACAGGGAAGCTGGAGAGAGAGGGGACAGTGGAAAACACTGGGGTGTCCCAGGCTGACCCTGCTCCTCTTACCCATGCTCACCTGAGCTGCGCCCACTTTCCTGCTCCAGGCCCCCAGACTCCAGGCTCAGGTCTCCCAGCTGCTGGCCCAGGTCCCAGATGAGTCCCGGCAAGGCCTCCTGAAGGCATGGTAAGAACAAGGTGGTCAGAAGGCACCCCCAAGGCCTCAGCCCGTTCCAGGCCCCTATTCCAGGAGTTCACGGGCAGAGTTTCACCTTGACAATGAGGCTCTGACTTCAAAAGGGTAAAAGCAGGACCTGAGTCCCAGGTCCCCTTCCGAGATCTCTGCCCCTTTATCCATGAGAAAGTCCTGGCTAAACCCAGTCCTCGCTGCAGCCACCTCCTCCCTTTTAGGTCCCATCTCTCCCCCCTGCCTTCTTCCATCTGTGCTCATGGCCCCTTAACCCCTATTAGAATGTCCCTCCTTGAGTCTAACTTCAGTTCTTCTTGCTTTCGAGGCATTTCACTGCTAAAAGTTGGGGTCCAAGACCTAGCAGATCCCCTGGCCATTGGTCTGCCTTCTCCCTTCCTTGACCATTTCTTCTCAGATGCTTTCCTCTCCTCCTCCTGCCCCTTCACCACCGATGGAGAGTTCTTTTGCAAGTCTTCCCGAGTCCTTTCTGGTGCACACTGACCCTTTCCCTCAGGGGGATG
Source organism: Murina feae (assembly GCA_004026665.1). NCBI lineage: Eukaryota > Metazoa > Chordata > Mammalia > Chiroptera > Vespertilionidae > Murina > Murina feae. The sequence goes on from PVJC01024040.1 coordinate 10,677, forward strand.
GAACTGGCAAGCTATGACTCATGTTTTGCTCCTCACTTTGGAAAGAGCCCCCATGCCTAATGGCAAGGCCTTCCTGGCCTCGGTGGCTGCTTTGCCCCTGGGACACGTCTGCCACCTGCTCTTGCTCCCTCCCCACCCAGGAGCCCCCAGTGTCCACCCATGCCCATAAGGAACGTCTGAGGAATCTACCCTGGCTCCTTGTTGCTGCAGGAAGGGACCATTTCCTATCAGTCCCCTGATCAGGTGTGAAGAAACGTCGGAGAAAACACTTTGAGGGGAGTGCGACAGGGACTGCGGGTGAGGGCAGGGCCTGAACCGACACCGTTGGGGTCTCTAAGACACTAGAACTTAACACCATTTTGGGAAATGGGGCCAGAGCCAGGAAGAGTCCCACAGGGGTCTGGGTGAGGCCAGAGGTGGCGGCAGCAGGAGCTGACGGTTGACCCTCAGACAAAAGCTGCTTGTCTGGGCGGTGGGAGGGAGGGGAGGAGGGAGGAGGGGCCCGGAGGGCAGGCGCCCAGTGCTGCCTATTTAAGGCAGCAAGACCGGCCAGCTCTCTTGCAGACACCCCCTCCCCCCTGCTTCCCACTCTGGTGCCTGCTCTCCTGGGCCCCATCCCCCCCAGAACAGAGGCCCCCATGTGGGCTTGTTTATGGCAAGAAAGGCAACAAGACAGCCCACTTTGGGCTCCCGCTGTGGGTGTGCAGAGGTGCTCAGGGTGGTGTCCTCTTTGAGCCAAACCCAGGAAAGCAGGTGAGTTGTGCAGCCTCATCAGGGGTGGCTGACAAACAAATCAGAATTGCCCACACGCCCCAGGTCATGCCCCCCACTAATTGCCCCCTTGCTCACTGCACTAGCCACACTGGCCTCGCTGTTCCCTGAACGTGCATGGCCTGCTCCAACCTCAGGAGGATGTGCCCCCCGCATCTCCTTCTGCCTCGTTCCCTCGCTTCATTCAGAAACTTCGCTTACCCCATTCCTTCTCCCACCCTCTCTCCAAAATAGCTCCATGTCATGCTGCACCCCGGGTGCCTTGCCTTTTCCTCTCATCGCGGTCATGCCCTCGGGGCTGAAAGTTATAGATCAGGTTGGCATTTGTTTATTGTCTCTCACACTGGAATGTCAGCCCCTGGAGGGCAGAGAGTCTTAACTGTTTTGTTCTCTCCTGCACCTTCCCAACCTCCAGTGCCTAGAACAGTGCCTGGCACACAGTAGGTGCTCAGGGAAGTTCCCAGGAAGGAAGGAATGTGTACAGCAGGAGACTATATACATCAGGTAGAGTGGAAGGAAGCCATTTCTACAGGGAACCATCACTGAGATGAGAGTGTCGAGTGGAGAAAGGAAAGGGTGTGTGTAGGGTGAGGGTAGGTCAGAATTACCTGGAGAGCATGTTAAAACCCCCCAAAACTTCTGATTCCAGGCAGGAGCCCCCAAAATAGCGTTTCTAACCGGTCCCTGTGTGATGCTCTAGTCCAGTGGGCCTCATTTGGAAAACACTGGCATAGTCCCTGGGACCTCACCCGAGGCGCTGGAATTTGTACGAAAGCAAAGCAAAACTCGATATTTTTGGTATGTAAACCGTTTCTGCCAGAAGATGCATCAAAAGAGGTCTGGAGGGACGCAGAGGTGATTTCGGGGGAGAGGATGCATTTAGGGAGTCAAGTGAGGGATCAGGGTCCTGCTGGGAAAAGGAAGTGGCTGAGGATTGCTTGGGTCCTAGTTTACCAGGGTTCAAATTCAGCTCTGGCTGAATTCCCAGCTGTGTGACCCTGAGCAGGTTACTTTACCTCTCTGGACCGTGGACTCTTCCCTCTCTTATGGGGTCGTTGTGAGAGTTCCATGAGTTAAAACAGCAGTTCCTGTTAAGCACTTAAGCAATGCTAGCTTTTATGATCACATGAAAGCTCTGAATTTCCAACAAGGAAAATACAAAATTACTTGTGTAATTAAAAATAAATGTTGATCAGTTCTTCAGGGCTAATTTCAGTTCTGCCACTGGAGGGAAGGCAGGAGCTAGCGGGACAGAAAGGAGAGGCCTCCTCTTTGTGTCTGGACCCCCCCCCCCCCCCGTCCACCCCCCAACTCTCCCTCCATCAGTCTATTCTAAGTCTGACCTCATTCTTTCCAGCTGCAAAGGCATGAATCTTTAAAAGACCAGAAGGTCTTTGGTCTGAATCTGGTTCCCCATTTGCCCACAATGCCTTGTGGGCTTGAGGGTGTCAAAGTCAAGCAGGTTTAGCATGAGCGTGGTTAGGACTCCTGGAGACCTAACCCCATTGCCCAAACTTTTTCAGACCTTTGTTCCTCCCCTAGTCTGTGCCCAACTCCCTTGATCTCCGTTAGGAAGTCCTTCTGCGAGTCTAACTTAAGTCCTTCTTGCTGGAAGGGGACCTTCTTCCTTGGTGGGAGAGAACAGGTCTCCCCCCCACACACACACCCAGGATTCTTGCCTGTTCTCTCTGCCATACCCTGTACCTGCATCCCCATCATCATTATTAGAAACGAATGAAGTCTGGCTTCAGTGTTCTTGCTTCAAAGGGATTTGGGAGGGGTAAGTAGTAAGACAGAGGCTCAGGAATGAGTAGAAACCTCCACCCCCTCTTCAGAAGGACCCAGGAACCCCTAACACCAGAGGGGTTTATATTTAGCGCTTCTCTGCTCCTCTCTGCCGGGCTGTCTCCCTCCCGCTGCCTGCTGCCGCCTCCTCCCTGACGCTGGGACAGAGCTTTGCCTGGAGACTGGGTGTGTGTGTGTGTGTGGTGGGTGTGGGGAGAGGCCTCCCTACTACCACCTCATGGTGCGTGGGGAAGGGGGACTGAGAGGTAAAGATGGGGAAAGTGAGGGGGGAAGGAAGGGGAGACTGAGGCAGAGAGAGGGGGAGACTGAGGGACAGCGAGGAAGGACGCAGCTTGCCCATCCCCATGCCTTCCTCTCTCCTCGTGGAGGTGGGAGGCGCCTTCCCCAGCCCAGCCTGCAGGGGGTGGGGTGGAGGAGCTGCTTGAAGGCCCCCACAATGTGTCTCTAACTTTGGGAGGGGGTGGGGCCTCCCACAGCTGTTTCTGTTTCCAGAGAAGAATGTGCAGGGTCCCACTCCCGGCCCGGGGAGGGGCTGGGCGTGCAGCCTGGGAGTCTGGCTTCAGTCCCCTCCCCAGTCCCCATCTGGGGTGGGGGCAGTCAAGGTCAGCAGCAGGGAGAGCCCCCTCCCCCGCCACCTCGGCTCAGGTTTCCCCAAACGGGAAGCTCTGACCACCCACAGGCTTGGGGATGGGAGCTGGGGTCTGGGGCCTGGCGGGCTGGGGGGAGGGGAAGAGAGCGCCAGGGATGGGGAGCGAGGGCAGGAAGAGAGGTGCGGAAGGGAAGAGCGGAGAGACAGAAGCACACAGCCAGTCACGGCGGCGAGGAGGGAGAGTGCGAGGAACCCAGGAAGCGGTCGGGAGAAGCGAGAGAGGACGAGAGGGAGAGCGGAGAATGACCAGAGAGTCATTCTGTAGACTTCTGCCTCGTCTTCCCCCACGGAAGCGCCCAGAGCCCAGAAGTCAGACCCCCGTGCCCCCTCCACCTGCCTCCTCTTGGCTTAACCAGGGTTGGGACCAGGTAGGAAAGGAGGGGAAGTGCTACAGCAGAGTCAGGATCCTCGGGGACTGCGAGCGTCCCTTCAGGGGACCCTAAGATTCCCTCCCCCTGATGCAGCCCCCTCTGGAGATCTCCAAGCACATCCGCACTTAGGGAAGATGGGGCCCTGCCAGCCCCGGCTGTGTGACCTTGGGTGAGTCGTGCGCCCTCTCCGAGCCTCAGTTTCTTCCTCTGTAAAATGGGGACTGCCACCTCTTACCACCCAAGCTGCACAAAGACAACGCATGCCCAGTGCTGGTCCCCAGGCTTGACACATACTTGGCGCCCAAAAACATTTCCTTTGGGGAAGGGGTGCAAGGGCTGGGGCCTGTGCATCTCTGTCGGCTCCAGCAGGGGTGATGCAGTCCCGCCTTCCCCAGTTTGGGGGTGGGGAGGTCACCTCCCGCCCGCCGCCCAGACTCTAGGGTCCGCAGCCCCACCCCCTACCCTTCACCCCTTCCCCCTCCCCCACCGGGATGTGCATAGGAGCATCTAACCGAGACAGACAGACAGACAGACACAGATGGTTGCGGAGGGAGGAACGGACAGGCGGCCCCTCACCAGCTGCTCCTCCAGGGCCGCCGCGGCCCGGCGCGCCGCCGCTGTATCTTCGTCCTCGTCGGCGTCCTCCTCGTCCTCGGCCTCGGCGCCCCCCATTCCGGGCTGGGCCAGCCGCAGCGCCTGCTGCACGCGGTACTCCTGCCTCTCCCGTAGCCAGTGCAACTCGCAGAGCCCGGCCAGGCTGCCCTCCAGCCAGCCCCGCAGCCGGCCCCGCTCGGGGCTCACCGGGAACGAGAAGGCCCGGATCATGGCTGCGGCCCCCCGCCCCAGCCCAGCCGGGCCCCGCGGCCACCCCTCCGCCGGTCCCACCTCCCCGCCCCAACAGCCCGCCTGCCTGCCCGCCCGCCTGCTGGCCCGGCTGTCACCGTCTCATCTGCATAGGCGCCCGCCCATTGGTCCGCCCACCCGCGCCTTATCTGCATGGCCACGCCCCCCGGCCACACAGCAACCGTTACCTATGGCTCCGCCGTTCTCGCGCCGCCCCGCTCCCTCCTCGCGACGCATGCTCGCAGGTTCGCAGCTGCCTACTCGCTTTGCTCTCTGGTGGCCTCGCCACGCCCCCTTACGCTAGCCTGCCATTGGTCCGTGACCACGCCCCCCTACGCGTCACAATGAAAGAGGCCCGCCCTTGCTCCAATATCATTGGCCAGTGCTCTCCGTCCCCGCAGCGGGTTCCGCCCCCTTGCGGGCGAGCTCCGGCTACCATTGGACGGTCTGGCAGGAGGTGTTCTATAAATAGAGAACGGGTCCAAGTGACAGTTTGGCAGATGTTCTTTTCCCCTCAACTCCTCGCGACCTTCAGCTTCTGAGGCTGAAAAGGGGGAGGAAAGGGTGGAAGAGTGGAGCCCTGGTCTTGCCTCCTCTTCCACGAAGCCTTCCCAGACATTCGGCTGTAAAATTAGAGGGCCAGTCTAGCTAAGATCAAGAACCTCCCATAAAATTACACTTCTAAGCGGGGTGGGCACCGTCTGCATGCAGCCAGCTAAGAAGACCCAGGGGCTTAGTTTTCATGTTCTGCTGCTACTGTCTTGAAATTCTTAATTCTTGAACCAGGGGCCCCGCGTTTTCATTTCACATTGGGCCTCGCAAATTACGTAGCCAGTCTTGCTTCTGCGAGTCTAAGATGGGTTATATCCCAAATTCTGGAATCACAAGGACCTGGGTGGAGACGCTGTGATTCGGCCAGAACGGAATCTAAGCGTCTTTTGTCTCCCAGATGCTGCGAGGCGCTGCGCTCACCGTTCTACGATTCCAGGGGCCTTTGTTCCACGTTCTAAGAGGCTTTGTTCTCAGCTTCTAAGATGCTGTGTTCTCCACGTTCTGTGGTCCTCGGAGTCTGAGCCTGGCATTTGTTTCCGAGGTTCCCTCCTCCCTCTCCAGGCTCCGCGAGCGGGGCCGGCGCCCCCAGGCGGCCAGCCTGTGTCACTACGCCGAGTGTGCGTCCCTGCAGCCTTTGAGGAGATCTAGCTCCGATATTCACAACCATTCTTGACCTCTTCTGGAACTGAAGGGTCTCGGGTTCGATTCCGGTGAAGGGCACGTTTCAGGGTTGCAGGCCCGATCTCCGGAGACAACCCATTGATATGAGACACATCGATGTTTCTCTCTTTGTGTCCCTCCCCTTCCCTGCCACTCTTCCTAAAAATCAATTTTTTTAAAAAATATACTTTTTATTGATTTTTTTACAGAGAGAAGGGGAGAGGGATAGAGAACTAGAAACATCGATGAGAGAGAAACATCGATCAGCTGCCTCCTGCACACTCCCTACTGGGGATGTGACCACAACCAAGGTACATGCATGCCCCTGACCGGAATTGAACCTGGGACCTTTCAATCCGCAGGCCAACCCTCTATCCACTGAGCCAAACCGCTTAGAGCCTAAAAATCAATTTTTTAAAAAAATCCTTGGATGAGGATTAACAACAACAACAAAAGTCAAGGCCCAGAAGGTCATGTGAGAACCTCCGTCTTTATGAGTGACTTCCTGGAGAGGCAATAGTAGAGAACGAGAGCAAAGACTGTCACGAGAGAGCCTCAACTCTACCACTTTACAGCTGTGTGACCTTAGGAAACTTGCTCAACCTCTCTGGGCCCCAATCCCCTCACATGTACAATGGGCATCAGAATACTGCCTACCTCCTAGAGTTGTTATGGAGATTAAGCGATATATTTGTCAAGTGCTTGAAGTGGTGGTGCCTTCCAGATATAAAAAGCCACAAAGGATCTGATAAGTAAAAAATAATCCAGAGTCCAAAGGGAAAACATAAGTCTGGACTTCAGTGGCGACAAACTTTATTCAATCCCTGTCTTGTGTAAGACAGACCTAATCTATCCTCAATGACCTTAATTTTCCAACGTGGGGAGATGACTGGGATTGAGGACAGGAGGACCTGGAGAGCTCGCTTTCCAACAAGTCCTCCTCAGGAGTTAGTGTCTGGGGTGATGTCAGGATGGGTTTTTCACCCCCGTTTGTGCAAGACCGGTTGCACCATTTGCTGTATGAAATATTGGATCTCAAGCTGATTCAGGGTCCCGGTCTAGCAGGCCTTTGACGATGGGTATTCCTAGGAAGAGAAATTAAAAATCACTGAATAAAGGAGTAAAACCAAATTTTGAAACCAGAGGGCTGTCGGTTGGGAGGGTTCCGAGAAGGAAGTGGAGAGAGCTGCTTGGCCGGTGGAGTTGGAACAGCGGTAGCAATCCTGCAGATTTCCTTTTCGGCCCTCGAGGTGTCCTTATTGATAATGCCAATGCCCGCAGAGTTGCTGGAAATACACCTGCAGCTTTCCTGCCGACCACAGCCGGCAAGTCCCTCCCCTGGCAGCCCCTCACCTGGGCACAAAAGTTGTCCAAATATGGTTGGAGGCCATGCTGAACCCGCGGAGTACACTCCCAGGCATCTGGTTTTCTGTCCCACGGCTTCTTGGATCCCAATGAAAAAGGAGATCACCGTCAGCCTGGATCTTGCCTACATGGTGATCTTCAGCCTTCGCGGGATTTCCACAGATCCTTCGATCTGTGTGGAGCTGAGGGTTTGAGAGGAAAACGAATGCCACGTGGGTGTGATGGAATTAGGGGCGTCAGAACTCTGATAAAGGCTTACCTATTGGCAAGACCACAGGACCCAGTCCAGCTGGTAGGTGGACAGCCGTAGTGAAATTCACACGCGGGAAGCATGCACCATTGAGGGAGATCCAAGTCTCACAGAGATAATTGTCTTATTCATTTGAGTGGTCAAAAAGCGAATGTTGATCAGAGGTGGGAAAACCAAGGAGCAGATGCAGGGACAAGACCGTGACCATGAGATGAGTCACAAGAGGCAGGAATGCCACTGATACCAAGAGAAATTGTCAGTGGCGTCGGCTGACTTAGGATGGGTGATATTTTGAAAGCTGGGAAACCCGGGTGAGTTCGACGAGGAGGTGGTTCCTGCCATAAGGGTTGTTGCAGTGTCACTTACTGTCTAAAAGGTGCAGTGATTGGTCTGGCCTGTGTGGCTCGGTTGGTTGGGTTGCCGGTTCGATTCCCAGTCATGCCTGGGTTTGGGCTTGATCCCTAGTAAGGGCATGTAGGAGGCAGCAGATGGATGTTTTGCTCTCATATCAATGTTTCTCTCTCCCCCCTCCCTTCCTCTCTCTCTCTCTCTCCCCTTTCCTCTCTCTCTAAAAATCAATTTAAAGAATATTTTTTAAATACGTTCAGTGATTACAAACTGAGTCCCACGCAGGGGCCATTAGGGAAGTTGTGGAAGAAGCACAGAACCCTGATTCATAGATAGTAGGACTACGAGGAGGTTCCTGCAACAGTGGAGCATGGAGTTGGGAGGAGCTTTTGAGGAGGGATGTGGGACGATGCTCAAACCATCCACAACGGTCCTATTTCCAGAGGAGGTCACCGACTTCAACATATCTTTTTCGGGGGGGGGGGGCGGGGGGGAGGAGAGCGTGTGGAGGACACAAATTCAACCCACATCAGGCCCAGACCATTGCAGTTGCATTTTAGTCTCGGGTAAAGATGAAATGAATGGTGGGCTAAATGTATGCTATGGATAAGGTTTTACCTTCAGGTGCAAGGTCGTGTCCTGAGTTGTGACTCACATGGTTGTAATATTACCTTGTGTGCCCAGGAGCAAAGTCTTGGGAATAGATAGTGACTGTCAGTGACTTGTTGAAATGGACCAAGCAGACAGGAAGACCATCCACATATCGGGTCAGAGCGGAATTGCAAGGAAAATCCAGATCCTTCCCATGAGCATTTCGAGTCCGAGAAAAGCAAGCAGGGACTTCATTGGAACCTTGAGGCGTAACCATCCATCCGTGTGTACTGCTGACATTCCCAGGTGAAAGCAAGTGGAGACTATGAATGAAGACGCAGAGGATGAGAAAAGAAGCCAAGGGGATGCTGATACAGTAACGTGGGTGGTGTCCGAGGTATAGGTAGGGGCCAGGTTGGTGTTGGATTGAGCACTCATGGGAACTATTGGTTGATGGTTGGACTAACCATATCCCAATGGCAACATTGGGGTCCTTGATGGAGAAGATGGGTGTGTGTTGCAGGGGCTGGAGGCGGGTATGAGGAGGCCGTGAGTGATGGGTGGGAAGTCCTGGAGAGCCTCCGGCATCAGAGCACGCTAAGGAAGTTTCAGGAGCAGCATGAAAAGATCTCTTTCCACTTCAAGAGGTTCGGCCTCCGAGATGCACCTGTGTCTGTTGAGTTGGAGGCCCAGAGAGAATCGGGGATGCAGGTCGGCAGGGCGTGGCTGTGGGCCTGAGGGAGAGGGCAATGGGTTGTTTGCTTGTGAGGTAAGGAAGGGGAGTGGACCAAGATGGACAGGAGCAGTCAGGGACTGTGAGAGACAAGCTCTGATAAACATAAAATGTTAACATTTCAGACTTAAAATGTTAACATTTCAGACTTATAGATTACCGTCTCTGAAAAGATTTACTGAAGTAATTTGAGTAAAACACTGGCTGGGAGCCCTGGCTGGATAGCTCAGTTGGTTAGATTGTCATCCCGCTACGCCGAGGTTGCAGGTTAGAAACGTGCTCAGGCCACGTAGAGGAATCAACCAATGGCCCTGGCCTGAATGGTTCGGCTGGTTAGTCATTGTCCCAGGCACCAGGAGGCTGCAGTTTAATTCCAGGTCAAGGGCACATGCCCAAGTTATGGGCTCCATCCCTTCATTCTTACATGGATGTTTCTCTCTCTTAAAATCAATCATAATCCAAGCTAATAAAAGAGTGATATGCAAATTAACCACCACTCTGAGACACCTAAGCCACGCCCACCAGCCAAGCCACACCCCCAGCCAATCAGAGTAGCTGTATGCAGATTAACCTAGCCAAGATGAAGGCCGGTAGTCACGGAGCTAGAGCAAATAGGAGGCTTCCTTACCTGCCTAGGCCTCCACTCAAGACAACGAAGTTTCAATTATAGGAGATAAATAAACCCCAGAAACCTGATTCCAGCCAGCCTCACTGGGACCTGGGGTCAATGGGAGCTGTGGGCAGTCTGAAAATGGCCCTTAGCCCCTCACCCAAGCTGGCCACACCCCCCATTGGGTGAGGGTTCCCACTGGGGAGCTTGGTCAGCCTGCAAACAGCCATCAGCCCCTCACCCAGGCTGGCCAGCCATGCCAGCAGGTGGACATCCCCCAAGGGGTCCCAGACTGCAAGAGGGCACAGGCCGGGCTGAGGGACCCCCCCCCCCAGTGGACAAGTTTTTGTGCACTGGGCCCCTAGTTTATAAATAAATAAATAGAAAAAAAGCAACTGTGTTGGGTAGTAAGGGAATGGCTTAGACAAGGGTAACATGTGACAAATTGTGGCATCTCATCACAACCATTGCTGTGTACTGGGGGGAGGGGCTGTGAGCTACTGGGTGGGGTGGCTCCTGCATCTACCAATACGGGGATAGCTAGCCCGCTAATGGCGAGGGTCATGGCCCTCTGTGGGCTGAGGGGTATTTATGGACAAACGGACAAAGTCTGCCGGAAGGCAGTCATTGGGGAGACTGAATCTTAGGCCTAAATTCCTTTTTGTGCTTTAAAGCTGGACAGTCTCAACCCCAATGTTCCTTTCCAGTATCTATCAAGATCAGGTTTTGTGGTATCTGATGGCCTTGATAAAATTGACATTTTTGTCTCTAATTGGTGAAGTTGTAGGACCTTAAATTGTATTGTGTGGATTTATCTGCCCTGGCGTCCTCATGAAATTCTGTAACGGAGGCGTTTTTCCAGTTAACATGTGTTTGTTTGTTTGTTTGTTTAATGTATTTTATTGATTTTTTACAGAGAGGAAAGGAGAGGGATAGTCAGAAACATCGATGAGAGAGAAACATCAATTGGCTGCCTCCTGCACACCCCCGACTGGGGATGTGCCCACAACCAAGGTACATGCCCTTGACCAGAATCAAACCTGGGACCTTTCAGTCCGCAGGCCGATGCTCTATCCACTGAGCCAAATCGGTTAGGGCTATATGTTTTTTTTGTTTGTTTTTAATATTTATTTATTTCAGAGAGGGAGAGGGAGAGAAAGAAACATCAATGATGAGAGGGAATCATTGATGGGCAGCCTCCTGCACACCCCCCACTAGGGATGGAGTCCGAAACCCAGGCATGTGCCCTTGACCGGAATTGAACACGGGACCCCTCAGTCTGCTGGATGCTCTATCCACTGAGCTAAATCAGCTCCGGCAACGTTATATTTTTTCTCATGTCTCTAACTCTGGTCTCAGAATATTAAACCTAGTGGCCAGGACAGAACTGTTACGGGTCAGGCCTCAGTCGTCTTCCCGTACCCTTCCTAGCATGGGTCTGTCCTTGGAGATGGCTTTGTCGCCCTCCTGCTTACCCGCCTGGGTCGTAGGGCAGTTGTAGAGGGAGAGGCCCTCAGGATGAAGTCTAAGAGACATTCCCCACTCGTGTGAGCTTGGGTTACGTCTCAGAGGTGCTCTGGTTCACCTGGAGAGGAATCCCCATGGACTCAGGCTCACTTAGCTTTCTCAGATCAAAGAGCTGCAGCTCCTGAACCCAGACCAGGAGATGGACCAGTGGATATAAACTGGGAGGATATGAAGAGCAACCAGGCACTGACAGGGCTGCTGAACACCGTCGGTCCTACGGGCGGGCACAGGACAAGCCTCTAACGAAGGTGTGTAAGTCTGAGTGTGGCCACGGTGGAGAGAACGTGTCCAGATGCATGCTCCTGAATCACATCCCTCGCCCTCAGCTGTGGGAGCAAGCGGGGAACTGGAGGGCAGGGGTCAAAGGTAGACAGATGTTCCCTCCGCTTACAACCTCAGGGCCTAGACGCCAGCTCAGAACCCTGGTCCTCCCTGACCCCCAGGCTCCCTGTAGGCTGCCCTACCCTCCTGGGCTCCCCATCCCAGCCCTGCCTGCTCTGGGCCATCACTGTCTGGGCACAGGATTGTCTCCCCACTGAATGGTGAACCCCCAAGGGCAGGGCCTGGGGTGTCTCGGTCACCACCATACCCATGTCCCCAACACCAATCACCTGCACAGTGTGACAAATGGAGGAACCAGAGAATGAGGACGTGCAGTGTGGAGAAGTCATCACATCAGTTTAAAATAGAAAATATTCGATGCCAGGTTCGTACTACGGGCCAGACCTCTGCTAACTGCGTGGTCATTATTAATAGCTGTGATTAGTAATGACAACACCAAATATAACACACATCAAACAAACCATGAGATTGCTTGCTTTTCTCTAAACACTTCACTCCTCTATCCATTCTCTCCCTCCAGTCATATTCTTCCCATCTCTCCTCCATTTCTAACTCGTTTAAAAAATATATATATATACACATACATATATATTAATATTTTATTGATTTTGTACAGAGAGGAAGGGAGAGGGATAGAGAGTGAGAAACATCGATGAGAGAGAAACATCGATCAGCTGCCTCCTGCACACTCCCCACTGGGGATGTGCCCACAACCAAGGTACATGCCCTTGATCGGAATCGAACCTGGGACCCTTAAATCCGCAGTCCGACACTGTATCCACCGAGCCAAACCAGTCAGGGCTTAAAATATATTTTTATTGGAAGGAAGGAAGAAGGAGAGAGAATTACTGATCGGCTGCCTCCTGCACGCTCCACATAGGTGATGACTCGGGAACAGAACTGTGGGGATTTCCCTCCTGGTAGTCCTCCCTGTTACCCATCCATTAGCCCTCCTTCCAGGTGAACAACACGGGTGTTTTTTTGTTTTGTTTTTTAATAGATTTTTTACAGAGAGGAAGGGAGAAGTAGAGGGATAGAGAGTTAGGAACATCGATCAGCTGCCTCCTGCACGCTCCCCACTGGGGATGTGCCCACAACCAAGGTACATGCCCTTGACCGGAATCGAACCTGGGACCCTTCAGTCCGCAGGCACTCTATGCGCTGAGCCAAACCGGTCAGGGAGATGAGTCCGTTTTAACGTTTGAGGAATGAACTTTGCAGGCTCCTCCCCGGGGCGTGTCCCATCCAGTTGGGGCAGAAGTCGCTTCCCCCAGAGCAGTCCACGGCTGGGAAGGAGAGGAGGGCCGCTTCCCGAGGGGAGGGCGGGAGGTCAGCGTCCGGAGTCCGGAGGCCGCAGGGCGCGGGGCCTCAGAGGACGCTGATGCGCTGGGCCAGCCCCTGCATCTCGTGATCCTGCGCGGGGAGGGCCGCCCCGAGCTCCATGTCGGCGGGCAGCCCCGGCCCGGGCAGCGGGTGCTCCGCCACGAACTGCTCCCAGCGCGCGTCGTCGCTCTCGTGAGTGATGTACCGCTCGCCCATCTTCCCCTCCAGCTCTCGGAGGTCCAGCCAGGTCTGGTACTCCTGCGGCGGGGACAACGCGGGTTAGCTGGGGGCTGCACCCCGGGTTGCCCACGGCGACGCGGGGCCAGGTACCAAGGTGAGGCCACACCCCCACAACCTGCGCAGCCAATAGAACTCTAGCTCCACCCCAGAGCCCAGCCAATGGGCGGCCCAACCCGCTCCTTACCCACCGTCAGGTGCCACACCCCTCACTATCGGCGTGACCAATAGGAAACCTAGCTGCAGCCCCGCCCCCCGCGTCACCTGTAACCACGGGTGGCTGAGAGACTTGTCCACACTGTAGCGCTTGCGCATCTTCACCTGCAGCAGGTTGTTGATGAGGTCTATGGCTGAGCGAGAAGAGAGACAGTCAGGCCCTGCGGGGTGAGGGCCCACCTGCTGCCCATCCAGACCTTCCTTAGGCGCTGGCCCAGGTGGCTCAGAGCCTCACCTGCACCGATCCCTCACCCACCCGTTTCCTCATTAAATCAGAAATGTGTTTCCCCAATTCAAGCGGCACGCACACTCCAAGTCTCTGCCTCAGTTTCCCCACTCCTATGTCACCTTCATAAATGTTGTCGTACACAGTTAGATACAGGTACCTCTGTACTATATTCTTCACTTAATATTCTTCTTTAAGCCAACTCGTTTGTCCAAGATATGACGGGAAGTGGACAAGGCAAGTTGAAAAACAGCACATATTGACAGGCCGGCGTGGCTCAGTGGAGAGAGCGTCAGCCTATCTGAAGGGTCCCGGGTTCGATTCCGGTCAGGGCACATGGCCAAGTTGTGGGCTCGGTCCCCAGTGTGGGGCGTGCAGGAGGCAGCTGATCAATGATTCTCATCATTAATGTTTCTCTCTCTCCCTCTCTGAAATCAATAAAATACATTTTTAAAGAAAGAAAAACAGCACATATAATATGCTACCATCTGTGTAAAAAGGGGAAATAGGAGAATATATGTCCACATATTTGCTTGCATATATACTATAAAAGAGGCTTGCAATAGCCACTGCCTTTGGGAAGAATGGCTGACAAAGGAGAGAGAATTTTCACTGAAGACCTTTTTGTGTATTTAAAAGTTTCAAACCATGTGAGTGTTTAACCTAAGTAAAAATCGATAGTTTTGTAAATCACTTCACTATACAGGGTGAAAATTAATTTACTGAAAATGGAAACTTCACATCAGTCTGGTCAATGGAAATCCAAAGGTCACTGCACGCCCACAGCCAGCAAATGGAAATAAACAGTGTTGGTAGATGGTGGTCGTCACTGGTTTCCTGCGGAGCCCAGAGACCAAGGCCCGTTGTCTGCGAAAAGGAGGGTCCGCGCGCACCAGGCGTTCCAGACAAGCCAGCACTTGTCCGAGGCGCTCTCCTCGATCAGAAGCCTGAAGGACAAAGGCCTCACTGTGCGAGCCCCTCTGAGTGCAGGCCTTGTCTGCACGGGCCTGTGCTCCGGTCAGCACCCCAGGCCCCTCACGCACATCCGCCCATTCAAACCGCTCACGCACAGGACGGACTGAGCGACTTCTGAGGCCCCCAGGACCACTCCAGGTCTCACCGATGAGTGCTCATCGCTCTCAGCCCACCGCCGGCTCTTCTCAGGGGCACCGAGTAACCCCCCAGTCACCCCCTCTCCGCCTGCGCCATGAGGCCACACCCCTCCAGGACCCTCCCCGCTCCCACTGTTCACAGACCACTCAACCTTCTCTCCACAGGATCCTTTCTCTCTGAATCGTCTCAGTACTCCCAGAATTTAGGACAGTCTGAATCAGGCACATAGTAGGCACTCAACATGTCCTTGTTGAACAAATGGTTGAGAATAAATGTCTTCTTAACCTTCCTCCCATACTCCCTCCGTCCTGAGCTCGGGCCACAGGACCTGGCCCTTGTTCTAACTTATTTAGGGCTTCTTCTCTTAGCCCAGCCCTTGTCCTACCCCCACGCCCTGCTTGGCCCCAAAGTTGGGGGCACCGGGACTTAACTTTCCCAGGCAAGTCAGGTCACAAGGCCCAGCGCCTCTTCCTGGCCGCCACACCAAAGCTCCTACTGCAGAGATCTAAGGCCCGCTTGGCCCACTCCCCTCTCCTCCCCAGCCCTGCGGCTCCCAGGTCCCAGGGGTGACTGGTCTCTAGGCTGGTGGCACAGGCAGCTTCAGAGACCCTCCATGGCCCTGCCCTCCTCTAGCCACAC
>PVJC01024041.1:0-25870 GCA_004026665.1 Murina feae
TGTTATTTTCCCATTGTTTATCTCTTTGGTGAATTGCCCCTTTCCCATTTCATGTGGTCTTGTTGGGCGTGAAACTAGGACTGACCAATACATGTACCCTATTCCTCTGGTCACAAATATTGGTGCAGGAATTGCATAATAATTACCCATGCTTCTTGGTCTTGTGTGCTTTGGTCACTCTTATTTTCTTTTCTCTCTTTCTAAGATTTCTGCTTTTCCCCAGAAGGATGCTGAGTTCTAATTTGCCCTGGATAATTAGAGTAGATTGTGAAATTTATTTGAAATATCACTTAAAATTTAAAATGCCGTTGCGTTTTGTAATTGGAATAGATTGTATTTTCATAACACTTTTACTCATCTTAGCTGCTCTTCTGCAATGTGGCTTTATCAGGAGGTAGAGTATAATATTCCTGCTGTTGAATGTGGACTGGTCTTAGGTACCAGCTTGAATGTAGCAGAAGTAACAAATGATAAGCTTGTTAAAAGTTCATATTTCATGTAACCAGAACCCAATTCAAAAAATAGAACCTTATCAGCCCCCAGAAGTTTCCTTTATGTCCCTGTCAACTGTCCCCCATAAGGTTAGCTATGTTTTGACTTCTGACACTATTGCTTAATTTTGCTTGCTTAGGAATTGTAAATAAATGGAAGCTTTTGTGTATGGCTTGCTTTGCTCAGCTTTGTGTTTGTGAGATTCATTCATGTTGTGTGTGGTTGTACTTGTTTATTTTAATGACAGTATTTCATTATATGAATACTAGAGGTCCATTGCAGGAAGATTCCTGCAAGAATAGGGTTTCCTCAATCTATTCCTGCAAGAATAGGACTTCCTGAGCTGGGGCGAAGCAGAGAAGGGAGTGAAGCCCACCGAGACAGACTTCGCACGCTTCTCCACTGCCTCGCTTCCTCCCATCTCTGCTGCCTTGCTCCCTCCCTTCTCTGCTACTTGGTTCACTTCTGCAGCACTTGGCTTCCTTCTAGGCTGTCTTCAGTCTTCGCTCCACACCTGTGTGTACAAATTAATCGCCATCTTGGCTGGGTTAATTTGCATACAACTGCTCTGATTGGCTGGTGGGTGTGGCTTGGCTGATGGGCATGGCTTAGGTGTCCCAGAGAGACTGTTAATTTGCATATTACTCTTCTATTAGATTAGATACTAGAATTTGTCTAATCTGGCTAGACATTGGATAGTTTCCAGTGTTGGGCTATTATGAATAGTGTGCTGCTATACACATTCTTGTTCATATCTTTTGGTAAAAATATGCATTCACTTCTGTTGGGTACATACTAGGAGTAGAAGTACAAATGTTCATCGTTAGGGATACTGCCAGTTTTCCTAAGAGATTATACCAATTCACACTGGCTCTGTGTTAGAAATCTAGTTCAGCATCTTTGCTAACATTTGGTATTACTTGTCTTTTTCATCTTAGCCTTGTGTTGAGTAATTTTATTTCAAAGCAGCATATAATTTCCAATTGTTGAAAGACTAACACTAATCAGTTATATATCAGAAAGAATCCGTAGATGCCATTCTTTACGAGATAGAAAACGTTTATAATTTTTAGAATGTATGGGAAATGTTTCTATATTATGTACAAATTAGCATATGTTGATCTATTTCTGCATTATTTTATAAATGCAAGTGTCATTGGATGTACAGGTTTGGGTGTTGTATGCCTACTTTTGACCATAAAACTACTGATATGGACTGAGTGGCCCCAAGTTAAGAAGGTTCCCAAAGTTAGACAACATCAAGGAGTAAGTACCTCCCACTGTGATGGAAGAAATATATGTTTCCCAGGCACCATCAGCTTGGGGCTAAAACTGAGGTCAAAATAACCATCCCTTATGAAATAACATTTCTCTGGTTCTTCCTCTGTCCACTGTGTGAAACTGCAGCCCCTCTCTATTCCTTGCAGCAGTTCATGCGTCCCCACGGAGAAGCTCTTGTGTGCTCCGAGATGCCAGAGCAATGCCCCACTGTCTTTGGCTCTCCAGCTCTTGCTTGCTGAGATAATGTCTCTGATCTCTGCCCAATCCTGGGTCGGGTTGACACCATGTTGACATCCATTGCAGGTGCTTTGACTACCCACTGACGTCCCACCCAACTGCCCTGCCAGCTGCACCTTCTCTGTTGCTGCTGAAATTGCCGTCAGATGACTTTACTAACCCTTGATCTTTAATGTCTCATGGGAATTTTTAATGAAACAGCTCTTTTTAGTTTCACTGACTTGAAAGCCATGGAACCCAGGTCACAGGATGCTGGATGCAGCCACCACTGGGCAGAACATCTCTCCCCTCTGGCCCTGTCTTAATATCATTCAACCCAATTTTTGCCCTTTGACTTTTCCCTTAGAGTGAGTTACTTCCCAGGAGTCCCCTGGCCTCTCCTGTAAACAACCCTAGCAAGGTTACCTCACCTTCTGACAGCGGAGCCCAGATGTATCTGGGTCCTGAGTGCTTGGTCTTGAGCTAGGGTGCCCGCATGTCCAGGTCGGCTGGGGTTAGTCCTGATTTATGGCTGGCATAATTATCAACAGCTCTTCCTTTTACTTTCAAGTCCAGGCTTGTGTGGTAAATTGTACGGTCACCATCTCTCAAGCCATCTCTAGGAAAGTTTTCCAGAGGTAAAACAGAACAGTCAAGAAAAAATAGGTAGAAAAGAATCAACTCTGAAGGCTGGTGTTTGGCGTGACCTGCCTGTTCGCTGTCCCTGCTTTTCCTCTTAGCAGCCCCAAGGCTGGCAGCCACTTGGCTCCACCTACAGGCTCTTCTCTGCTCTGCTCCTGGATGGAAAGAGCTGGGAAAGATAGACTGCTCTGAAAGGCAGTGGAGGTTAATACCTGAGGAGCTGGGCCCAGTTTTTCGAATCTGCCTTCTGCTGTTTCCCTGAGATAGTTTGTTTTGTCGTCGTCTTAGTTCAGCATGGGGCCCTAATTATCTTGCCATTCCCCCATCCCTGGCCAGCCCTGGAACTGCTCCTGGTTCCTGCCCCTCCGTCAGACGGGTCCTGCTGCCCAGTGCCAGCTTTGTCCACCTGGCCTGTCCCACCCTGGTGCCTGCCTTGCTCCCTCCTTGACTCCCCTCTTTTCCCAATCTTTGGAAGCCATTTTGTAACCTTTTATTGCACTTACACATGGGTTCCCACCGGGAAGGTGGGGTGTCTATGAGAAAGGGCAGGGGCACTGAAGTCAAGTGACCTGGATTCAAAAGACCCTGACTTCTGAGCTCAGCGATGAATCAGTCATCTGGGGCTGGACCAGTCTTTGGGAAAATAAGATTTCTGAACTTGAAGAATCAAGGCTCCACCTAAGAGAATCTGGGGAAGAGAGCCTGGAACAGCGGGCTTGATTTTCCATCCTTGTGCTAGGAGAAAGTTTGGGCAGCTGCTGAAGCTGGGCCACTCACCTATCCCAGTTGCTACAAGCCCGGACAGCTTCTTACAGGGGAGTGTCAGTAGCACCTTTTCCTCATCTCATTTCCATGGTTTTGGAGAAACAAACTGAAGAAATATTCCAGGAATGGAGAAAGAATCTTCTACCCTTTTTAAAAAAATCTTTATTGTTCAGATTATTACAGTTGTTCCTCTCCCCCCTGCCATAGCTCCCCTCCTCCCAGTTCCCACCCTACCCTCTGCCCTTACCCCTCCCCACTGCCCTCATCTATAGGTGTATGATTTTTGTCCAGTCTCTTCCCACACCCCCAACACCCCCTTCCCCCTGAGAATTGTCAGTCTCCTCCTTTTTATGCCCCTGATTCTATTCTATTCACCAGTTTATTCTGTTCATTTTTTTTCATTTGATTTTTAGACTCACTTATTGATAGATAAATATTTGTTGTTCATAATTTTTATCTTTACTTTTTCTTCTTCTTTCTCTTCTTAAAGGATACCTTTCAGCATTTCATATAATACTGGTTTGGTGATGATGAACTCCTTTAGCTTTTTCTTGTCTGTGAAGCTCTTTATCTGACCTTCAATTCTGAATGATAGCTTTGCTGGGTAAAGTAATCTTGGTTGTAGGTTCTTGCTATTCATCACTTTGAATATTTCTTGCCACTCTCTTCTGGCCTGCAAAGTTTCTGTCGAGAAGTCAGCTGGCAGTCGTATGGATACTCCCTTGTAGGTAACTGTTTTTCTCTTGCTGCTTTAAGAGTCTCTCTTTGTCTTTTGCTCTTGGCATTTTAATTATGATGTGTCTTAGTGTGGTCCTCTTTGGATTCCTTTTATTTAGGATTCTCTGCACTTCCTGGACTTGTAAGTCTATTTTTACCAATAGGGGAAAGTTTACCAGGTAGGGGAAGTTTTCTGTCATTATTTCTTCAAATAGGTTTTCAATATCTTGCTCTCTCTCTTCTTCTGGCACCCCTATAATTCTGATGTTGGTATGCTTGAAGTTGTCCCTGAGGCTCCTTACACTATCTTCATATTTTTGGACTCTTTTTTCTTTTCTGGTTGGGTGTTTTTTCCTTCTTCATATTTCAAATCTTTGACTTGATTCTTGGGATCCTCTAGTCTGCTATTGGATCTCTGTATATTATTCTTTATTTTAGTCAGTGTATACTTAACTTCTAGCTGGTCCTTTTTCATATCCTCGAGGGTCTCACTAAATTTATTGGCAGTTTCTAGAAAATTCTTGAAAAATCTTATAACCATGGTTTTGAACTCTATATCCAGTAGTTTGCTTTCCTCCATTTCTGTCATTTGTAATCTGTTTCTTTGTCTCTGCATTTTGGCTGCTTTCCTGTGTTGATAGAGTGGCTTTCTGTGTTAGGTGTCCTATAGGGCCAAGTGGCTCAGCCTCCCCAATTACCTGAGGTGGACACTCTTGGTGCACCCCTTTGTAGGCTTTGTGCAGAGTCTGGTTGTAGCCAAGCCTTGATTGTTGTTGGTATCATTGGGAGGAATGATCTCCAGGTCACTTGGCTGTGAGAATCAGCTGTGTCTATGATGGGAGAACTTCTGTGCTGGAGATACCCTTATGGGGCAAGACTTGCTTCAGTGGGGCTTTGGTGCTCACTGAGTCTGCCCCCTGAGTGTGTCCCTTATGCATCTGAGGAGTTGTAATCTGGATGGTCCCACTCTGACCACTGGGTACACTGGGTCTTGGATCTCTAAGGAGATGCTATTTTAGTTTCTGCCTGAGACTACCCAGCCTTTTATATGAAAAAGCCTCTGCGAGCAGCTTGGGAGGGGCGGGTCTTGGGGAATCAACAGTGCAGAGCAAACATCTATGGCTGATCTTCCGCCCTGCCCTAAGAGGCCCTGGGTCTCAGTGTCCTGAGGTAATCGCCGCAAACACCGCTGAGAGAAAGCCACTCTGGAGTTCCTTCCGATGCCAGATAGTCCAGTTTCTCTCAGTATGAGTCTGGATCCCCAGAAACTTGCCTGGAACTGGAGTTCAGAGCCATTAGGAGCTTGTGACTCCCATCCGGATTGAAAAAGACAATCGCGTCTTCAGTTGCCAGCCCTTTCTTTGAGAGCACCGCCGCACCTCTGCACTTTACTTCCGCACCTCTTCTGAGTCTCAGTGTGCTTTTCTCTTCCCTTCTAGTTGTAGGATTTCCACTCAGCCAGCCTTCCTGTGGTTCTGGGTGGTGTCTGTTTTTTCTTTTTGTTGTAGTTTTGAAGTGGCTGTGCGGGGCAACGATTTCAGGTGTTTACCTATGCTGCCATCTTGGTTTTTCCCTGCTCTTTCTTTAAAAAAATATTTTTTATTTATTGATTTTTAGATAGAGGAAGGGAAAGGGATAGAGAGATAGAAACATCCATGAGAGAGAAACATATCAGTCAGCTGCGTCCTGCACACTGCCTACTGGAGATTGAGCCTGTAACCTGGGTTTGTGCCCTGACCAGAATTGAACCAGTGACCTCTTGGTTCATGGGTTGATGCTCAAGCACTGAGCCACACCAGCCTGGCAGGAATCTTCTCTTAAGTCTCTGTCTTTCAGTAACATTTAGTTCATTTTCAAGCTAATCTAAAATAAGGAGAAAGAGCATTATTTCCATCATTTTGTAGAGAAGTGAATTCAGAATGAGTTGGAAACATGTTGTTATAAGCATCCATACTAATGACCTATAATATAAAACAGAAATTGTCAAGAACCACCAGATAATACTTGTTCTTCCTGGAATGGGAGATGGCAGTGGAGAAAAGTAGGATTTCAGTAAACATCTCTCTCCTGTGCAGCAATCCCCAGTGAGGGACTCAGATCTGATGAAATGAGTCAGGATTGCAGTTATTACGGTATATTACAAACATTTTTCAGCATTCATTATGACTGGTGTCTCCGTGGATTTGGCCAGTTCCTGGCAATTATGGACTTGGCTGCTAGTAGAAACCAGTGTGCCAAATGCCTGGAATGACGGTCCATGTCTGAGTGGCTTTCAGTCTGGGAGGGATGTTGTTCAAACACCTCGTTCCTTCCTGGGGTGCCAAATTCTGGTAACAGTTCTGTCCTTTAAATCTGTTTATCCTGAAACTTGACCAGAAAGGATATGGCCACATCCCTTGCTTCTGCATCAAACACCTCGGGGACTCTGCATGGATTTTATAGGATCTGCCTGCCACTTGGTCCAGAAGTTTCATGTCTAAGGCCTTAATCAAAAAATCACATTCAGAACATAACATGTTAGATGGATTATCAGAAAACACTGATTCCTTTAGAGACTGTTAAATCTGGAGGCCAGACTAAATCCCAACTGAGTTATGGCACTCAGCTCCAGTTTTATTTGAGTATTAACCAACCTGTCCTCAATTGTGGCTGATTCACATGTGTTCTTTGTGCTTCAACCCTTTATTAAGAAGAGAGGCTGTGGCTTGGCACATTCTGTTTAGCAGTGGAAGCTGTGGAAAAGCCAAACTATGTAGGAACATGAGCAAGGACCATCTTGGCATATATGTCGAGGACTAGAATATGTGCTCTCCGAGGCAGGACTTTCTGTCTGTCTTGTTAATGACTGTTGACAGTATTTAGACAAGCATCTAAGTATTTGTCGAATGAATAAATAAGTAGATGAATAATTATAAGCCCACCGTACTGAATTTTACAGTAAATATTGTTTTAGGCATTCCTTGTTCTCTTATTTTCCTCACTTTGTTTTTATTCAATTAGAAGGCAGTTAAAAGTACTTCTTTACTAAATGAAGCAAACTGAAAGTAAATATGGCCACCTTAACTGGGCCTGGTGTGTGCTTGTTAATCTTTTAATTTATTCCTGCCTCCCTTCCTCTCCTTTCACAACTCTCCTCAAGAAGTAGCCCCCCTCTCCTAGCTCAACCTTTGGCCTGGCCTTCCTCACAGAGTAAAATTTGTTTGTACCTATAACATTATGTGGTCATGAAAATACCCACCTCTTTTCCTCTAGTTTGAATGAGGCACCCCTTCTATATAAGACAGACCTTCCTTCGTTGAATCTTGAAGTATGAGTTACTTCATCTCTTTTTAAAAAAATCTATTTTTATTGATTTCAGAGAGGAAGGGAGAGGGGAGAGAGAGATAGAAACGTAGGTGATGAGAATCGTTGATCAGCTGACTCCTGCATGCCCCATACTGGGGATGGAGCCTGTAACCCAGGCATGTGCTCTGACCAGGAAGTGAACCATGACCTCCTGATTCATAGGTCGATGCTCAATCACTGAGCCATGCTGGCTAGGCATTACTTCACCTCTTTCTGCCTTCTCCATGCCATTGGCTTTCCATAGAAGAGCTTAAGTATCACCAATATTAAAACAAACACATCCACAAATAAAATAGGACAATAAAACCCAAGCCCCCCAAACTAGTCCCATCTCACTTTTACCCTCACAGCCTAGTTTTTCAATAGAAAAGTCTGCATTCAGAGATTGTACTTTCTCACTTAAAAAAACCACAACCTATTATATTTTTTGCAAAATTAAACAAGAAAAGAAGTTCTTTCAAAAGGAACATCTGAAATCAGAAAATATGTCTCTTCTTTAAGAATAGAGCTATATATGTTTTTTTTTCCTCTTTGCTAGTTAGATTTCTTAGGATAAGAGCATAAATCCAAAATAAAATTGCATTTTATCATGGAACTTTCTGTAGGCGAAATCTCTTGACAACAAAGGAGGAAAATACAAGAACAATCTTTTATTGTAAAACTTGTTTATAATCCAAGAGGAAATACACGTTTGGACTCTTTGTACAGGGGTTTGTTTTAAGGTTGATGAACTGAAGGTGAAACTAAATGGTTCCTAGATGGAATCAGTTAGTATAAATGAACCAGCAGGATGTTTGTTAATCTTCTTTCTTTTTTTTAAAAAAAAATATTTTTATTGATTTCAGAGAGAAAGGGCAAGGGAGAGATAGAAACATCAATGATGAGAATCATTGATCAGCTGCCTCCTGCACGCCCCCTACTGGGGATCGAGCCCACACCCTGGGCATGTGCCCTGACCGGGAATCAAACCGTGAAGTCCTGTTTCATAGGTCGACACTCAACCACTGAGCAACACCAGCTGTGTGCCTTTTCAACTTTTTGGGGCCTTTTCTCTTTGTCTCCTCTGCCATGGCCTCAAATCAGATCTTACCAGTTCTCACCTGAAATACTGAAACAGTTTTCAACCTGCATCTTTGCTTCTGGTCATACGCTTCTCCGCTGCATTCTCCACATGAATTGTTTGATGAGGCCTGAGGGATCATTTTAAGATGCAAATCTGTTCATATCATTTCCCTACTGAAGACCTTTACTAGCTTTCCACTGTTGATGTTCAAATGTTGAGCATAGCATAAAGATTATTTGTTAGTTGGCGCCCCCTGCCTAGACTATGTATCTTAGCTTTCTTGGGGGTTCTCAGACTCAAAGGCCTACTCTGGAGGTTACAGTGGGGACTAGGAAGGAAATGGAGAGTTTATAACCCCATCTAAAGGGGTCATTCTTTTTTTTTTAATCCTCATCCGATGATACTCTTCCACTGATCTTTCAGAGAGAGTGAAAGAGAAGGAAAGACAGAGAGCAACATCAATGTGAGAGAAACACATTGACTGGCTGCCTCCCGCACGAGTCCCGGGAGGGAGGCATGTGTCCTTGTCCAGAATTGAACCCCGGACTCTTTGGTCCGCAGGCTGATACTCTACCCACTGAGCCAAGCCAGCCGAGGCTAAAGGGGACATTCTTTGGCTCCATCCAGTTGTTGCTGAGTGGGAATTTGGGCCCAGTACAACCAAATTACACCCCCCCCTTTTTTTTTTCACGAGAAGCTAGATTTTTTAGTTAAACTTTCTGTTTATTAAAGGTTGGATACTAATTTAAAAATTTAAAGACATTGGTGGTAGTTCATTATGAAAGTGAAAAAGAAAAACAAACTGTGGACCAAATTAAACACAGCTGTGTACGATAGTGTAAGATGGATGCCTGTGCCTGCAGGCTCTCCCTACCCCTCCCCGATTCTGCCTTATAGCCACATGGAACTGCTTCCAGTACCCTGTGCATGTGGAGTGCCCCTCGCCTCTGGTTTTGCTGGCCTTCTTGGTTTGGAATGCTCTTTCCTCCTTACATGATGCCAACCCTCTCCCAGTCTTTTCCCAAATACATGGTAAGGAATTTGGAATTAATCTTCTGTTGTCAAGACTTCCTTTATAAGTCCCTTCTCTCTGAAGTGTTTCCTGACATGTCTTTACCTCACTTTATGGAGAATCAACTCTTCTACCTTTGCACTCCAACAGGTTCTATGGACCTCTTTTTAGTTTTGGATTTTATTTGTTCCCATGATGCAATCTCTAGAGTTTAAGCTGCAGAGGGACAGATGCCAAGTCTAATTTATTCATGTATCCTCAGTGCCTAGCATAGTAATTGGCACACAGTAGGCACTTAATAAATATTTGTTAAATGAGTAAAATACACAGTAGTTATTTGCTAAGAGGTATACTTTCTAAAATTGACACCCACTTTAATTTTTATCAACAAATACCAAAACGTTATTTTATGCTTGAAAACTATGGTTGAAATATCATTCCCCAATCTTTAGAAATCTTGATTCCTCTTTCGGAAACTAGTCTCCAAAGATGGCCACCAATGAAGCATGCCTCCCAGTATTCTTGCTCTGATGTGATTCCCTTTCCTAGAATCTGGCCTGGCCCTGTGGCTTGCTTTTTGACCCGTAAATGAGTGGAAGGGACACTGCATGGCTTCCAAGGCTGAGTCATAAGAAGTCTTCCATTTCTGGCTGAGTTTCTTGGAATGCTTGCTCTTGGGACATTCTGTTTGGGAACCCAGCTGCTGTGCTGTATGGAGCTCATGTCACATGAAGAGGCCATATGTAGGCCATTTACAGACCCCTGCTGGGCTCTCAGCCAATAGTGAACATCAACTGCCAGCATGGGAGTGAGGCATATTGCACATTCAGTCCAACTGAGCCTTCGGATTGAAACCTCAGCCAATTTTGCACAGCAACTGCATGACACCAAGTGGGAATCGTCCACCGAGTCCATTCCACCCACAAAAATGGGAGTTAATAATAAAATCACTCTTTTACCAAATTAATTTTAACTTAATTACTTTATTATGCAGCAATGGATAGCCAGAATACCTTGGAAGTGAATAAAATATTATGCTTGAAACTGCATGTCAAGAAGAGTTTAAATTATCTTGCTATAATTGACCTTGGAGTTCTGTGGTACATTATTTCACAAATAACCTACTTGACCTCACACTTCAATGGGACTTTTAAATGTGCAGTTAACTGATACATTTTTATAAAGAAGTCTTTAAGTTCCCTAACAGATTTATACACATCAAATCCTTATACAGTGAGTAACATGATGATGAAAAATTGCATCCGATAGTAGCCAGTTCATTTTCCCTTTTATGAGAATGAAGTTATAGAAAATATTTTCTATGGTCCTTTCTATGGAGCAGTTATTCATTAGTAAAATAAAATATGCCAGGTTTTAGTCATTAACATTTTTTTTTGTTTCTTTATGTTGGATAGTTCTCTTTCACTGATTTTAAAATTAAGCTATAATTCACACACAGTGTAACTCACCCTTTGTCCTATAAAGTTCTGCAAGTTTTGACAAATGTAGACAGTGTGTAACACTGTCACACTCAAGATTCAGAACAGTACCATCACCCTCAAATATCCCTGTGCCCCTTTGTAGTGAAGCCTCTTCCTTGGCCACTGATTTTTAAAAGATAATTTATTGAGGTGAAATTCCATACAAATGAAATAACATAATCTTTGTAGCTCTTGAGTCCAGTGAGATGTTTGATTTTTGCTTTTAGAGTGTATGGGTACCTTCAAATAGCTCCATCGCTGTTAAACCTTCCTCCTAATGGTTCTGTGGGGACGTGGTATTTTGGGGGTCAGAACTTGTGTGTACCCTCCTCTGCTTTGCTTCATTGGACTTTCTTTCTTTTACTTTGAGGCCCTGTCCAGAGCCTGGCCGCATGACATCAGACGTCATCACTTTAGAGAAAGGTTGGTGGTATGAAATCGGTGAACATGAGAGTCTAACTGTTCACATTAAATTAAAAAGCCATTTTATGGGTGTAAGTAAGATTTGTGAAGAATACTTAAGGAGTCAGGTTTTTCTCTCTTGAGACGCAGAAGAGAGAGCTATGGACTAAGGAGGTGAGATATAGGCATATGTAACCGGAGATGCTGCCGTGTTCTTAGAGGAAGCAGTAGCCTCACCCACTGCCTTCGTGGAGAACATGTGTGTGGGAGGGGCAGCAGATCTTTAAGGAATATGAGGACAGAGGGAATTTCTGATTATGTCCAGAGTGGGGTCTGGGAAACCAAGGCAGATGCTGGGGAGATATCCCTGAAGAAGTGTAGGTAAGGCAGGAGGATGTGGCAACTAGAGAGGACCCCAGCAGCTGCCTGTTTGCTGGCCGAGAGTGGGCCTGCAGAGAGCTGACCCGGTTTCACATCACTGGGGGAGGGCTTGGAAGTTAGCCAAGAGTGAGAGAAAGAGCAGGGGAGCCTGAAGGGTCTCTCGGCAGGGAGATCAGCTGTGGAGAGAGTATGTACTAAGTGGCTGGGGACCAGATGGGGAACCCAGCTTCCTCAGTAAATGCTGGCCTGCAGGGACATCCATCAGAGCTGAAGACCAAATGGGGCTGAACGTCTCAGCAGAAGCCAGTGTGGGGCAGATGATGGCAACAAGGGACGCGATGCCTTCTCCTCGTGTTTTGATGCCACAGGAGGCCCTGCAGCTTGAGAAACACACAGGAAAATGACGGGGAGGAGAAACTGTTCTTAAACTTGAATTGGCTAAATGTACCTGGAATTAGCTAGGGGTGTAATTTCTGCCAGTAGGTGGAATTGGAGCTTGAGCTAGAGAATATGAATATAAAAGACTTACTAGCCTTTCTGTGCCTCAGTCTTTTCATCTGGTAAAAAGAGGAGGGCAAGAATAGTACCTCCTCAGAGGGTTATTATGAGGGTTAAATGAATGAATATGTGCACAGCATTTAGGCCAGTGCCTGGCACAAAGCAAACACTTACTACATATTAACTCTCATTATCTGCAAAATACATATATACAGACCACAAGCAAACAAACTGACAAACAGAAAGCGATAGGAAAATAAAGACATTCCTTGGAAATCTTATCTGCTGTGGTTCTGTGCTATTGCACAGGTGACCCTGGAAATCAGAGTTCCTGCCCTTTGGAACCTTCAGATTAAGACATAATCAAACCTGACAACCCCTCCTGTTGTTGCTAGAGCTGAATTATCGATAAGCATTGACTGCATGCCAAGAAAATAAAATGACAAGAAGAAGAAGAAGCATGGCTGATTATTTCAGGTATGGCTTTTAACACTTTGTAAGCGGGCATTTTCCCGCCACTGTGTGGTAGCATTCGAGACACTTTCCTTTGTGCAGGGGTACATTACAAAACTTGCACATGTACTGCGTTTCACTGCGTAGTTTATGAGTGGCACACACAT
Organism: Murina feae; assembly: GCA_004026665.1. Classification (NCBI taxonomy): domain Eukaryota; kingdom Metazoa; phylum Chordata; class Mammalia; order Chiroptera; family Vespertilionidae; genus Murina; species Murina feae. Next base: position 12,916 of record PVJC01024041.1, read on the forward strand.
GACGACGTAAAAATTTTTTATTTTTGCCGGTTCCAAGGTATGTTTCCTCATTTCCATTGACAGTCTCCCTGGTGGATCCGATTTTACTAGTTTCCCGCAAAAAATGTTTAAGATCTTTGCCTCGGGGGTAGGGAGATTGGTCCCTTAGATCTTGCTCTCAACTTTATGGGCTTAGCTTATCAATTTGTCCAGAATGCTCTGCTTCTCTCTCTATATATATTACATGTAAAAATAGTTTATGTTCAACTCTTTAGTACTTTAAAAGATGTATTGATCAATTTGATAATAGCATCCTAATATATAAAAAGCCAGAAGCCATCATGACTAAAACAACTGGACGAATGACCTAACAGCAGGCTGCATGGGGCGACCAGGCTGGCAGGGGGGTTAGTGAGGGATGACCAAACAACTGAACTGCAGCTGTGTGGGGTGACCAGGCCAACAGAGGGGGGAAGTTTTGAGCAACCAGGCCAGCAGGGGGGACAGTACGGGGCAACCAGGCTGGTGGTGGGGGGTGCAGTTGGGGGCAGTTGGGGGCAACCAGGCCAGCAGGGGGATCAGTTAGGGGTGATCAGGCAGGCAAGCAGATGAGTAGTTAGGAGCCAGCGGTCCCAGATTGTGAGAGGGATGTCCGACTGTCGGTTTAGGTCTGATCCCAGGGATCAGACCCTGGCAGTCGGACATCCCCTGAGGGGTCCTGGGTTGGAGAGGGTGCAGGCTGGGCTGAGGGGACTCCCTCCCCATGCACAAATTTTGTGCACCAGGCCTCTAGTCTACATTTATAAAAGAGTAATATGTAAATTGGTGTCACTCCACTATACTCACCAGCCAATCAGAGTGATATACAAATTAAGCCAACAAAGATGGCAGTTAATTTGCATACACAAGCACGAGCAAAGGCTAAAGACAATGTAGAAGGAAGCCAAGTGCTGCAGAAGGGAGCCAATCGAGAGGAAGGGAATGGAGCTGAGGCAGCGGAGATGGTGAAGAAGGGAAGGAGAAGGGAAGGAGCCGAGGCGGGCTTCATTCCCTTCTCTGTTTCGCTCTGGCTCAGGAAGCCCTATTGCAGGAATCTTCCTGCAACGGGCCTCTAGTATTATTATAAGTGTTGTTGCTAGTAATTAGTAGCCAAAATAGAATATGTGATACGGATTTCCTTGCTCATTCTTATTTTGCCCATCCTAACTTTTTGTTGTTGTTGTTGTTTTGTTTTATTAATCCTTACCTGATGACATTCTTTCTATTCTTTTCAAAGAGAGTGGAAGGAAGGGAAGGAGGAGGGATAGAGAGAGAGAGAAAGAGGTATATATATATAGAAAAAAATCAATGTTAGACAGACACATTGACCAGTTTCTTCCCACATGCACCCAGACCAGGATGAGGAGCAAATCTGCAACTCAGGTACCTGCCCTTGACCAGGAATCGAACCCACAACTCTTCAGTGCTCAGATCAATGCTCTAACCACTGAGCAACACTGGTCAGGGCCATCCTAACAATTTTAGGATTGTAAACCATATTATCTTTTTCATCCTTCACCATTCTGTACATATGATCAGTGTCTACTATAACCTCATACTATTGGCTTTTGCCCTGTTATTGTTGGACTGTTATTCAGAGAATTGGCCATATGTTTGATTGCTTGTGGTTGCCCTGCTCCTAAATCATCACAGTCTTCTGCTCTTCACCATGTTCAGGCAGTCCCAGTCCTCGTAGTTTGCACTCATTATGCAGAAATTCCAACTGAGTCCTATGAAAAGAGCTGTGCCTGGTCTGATTTTCTGGTGCCAAGCCAAATAATTAATAGGTAATTTCCTTTTTTTTAAACTGATTTTTTTTTCCTTTTTTGAATTACAGTTTACATTTAATATTATTTTGTACTAGAGACCCAGTGCACAAAAATTTGTGCACCCAGGGGAAGGGGGTCCCTCAGCCCGGCCTGTGCCCTCTCACAGTCTGGGACCCCTCGGGGGATGTCCACCTGCTGGCTTAGGCCTGCTTCCCGGGGGATCGGGCCTAAGATGGTAGTCAGAAATCCCTCTGGCAGCCCAGGAGCCCTCAGGGGATGTCCACTTGCCATCGGGGAGCAGGCCTAAGCTGCAGTTGGACATCCTTAGCGCTGCTGAGGAGGCGGGAGAGTTTCCCACCACCACCACTGTTTTGGCAGCTGTCAGACTGGCCTGTGGCTGAGCAGAGCTCCCCCTGTGGGAGCACACTGACCACCAGGGGGCAGCTCCTGCTTTGAGCATCTGCCCCCTGGTGGCCAGTGTGTGTCATAGTGACCAGTCATTCCCAGTGGTTCTGCTGTTAGGGTCAATTTGCATATTACTCTTTTATTATATAGGATTAGTTTCAGGTGTACAGCACAGGTAAGATAATAATATACTTTATAAAGTGGTTCCCCTGATATTTCAAGTACTTACCTGGCACCGTACATAGTTATTACGATATTATTGACTACATTCCCTATGCTGCATTTTTACATTCCCATGATTGTTTTGTGACTAGCAATTTGTAGTTCTTAATTCCTTCACCTTTTTGACCCAGCCCCCAATCCATCTCCCCTCTGGCAACCATCAGCCTGATCTTTGTATCTATGAGTCTGTTTCTATTTTGTTTGTTCTTTTATTTTGTTTTTAGATTCCACTTATAAGTCAAATCATGTTTGTATTTGTCTTTCTCTGTTTGACTTATTTCACTTAGCATAATAGCCTCTAGGTTTATCCATGCTGTTGCAAATGGCAAAATTTCATTCTTTTTTATGGCTGAGTAATATTTCATTGTGTTAATGTACCACAGCTCTTTTATCCATTTGCCTATGTTTTAATAGTTTTTAAAAATGATTTTTACTGATTTTTAGAGAGATAGAAAGGGAGAGGGATAGAGATAGAAACATCAATGATGACAGAGAATCATTGATTGGCTATCTCCTGCATACCCCCTATTGGGGAACAAACCGGTTATGTACTCTGACTGGGAATTGAACTGATGACCTCTTGGTTCATGGGTCAACACCCAACCACTGAGAACCACCGGCTAGGCTCCACTTGTCTATTCATAGGCACTTGGGTTGCTCCTTTCTTGGCAATGGTAAATAGCACTGTAATGAACATAGGGGTGTATATATTAATTTTTAAAAATTCTCATTACATTAGGGAGAATCTTTTTGTCTGATATCAAGTGTTCTCCAGGAAATCACTAGGCTTGAGCCCCACATGGGATTGTTTTAGACCCTTATTCATTAAGAAGTATTTCATTGACTTTGGATGGTACCTTCTAGAGTTTCTTTCTGTTTTAATAGAAGAAAAAAAAAAGATTGCTTTTTCTTCCAAAAAGTCATTTTTTTTTTTTTAACATGTTAAAATTCATCTGTGGCTAAATTATTATTGTGAAGCTCTTGGAGAGCTTTGGGTACAAACACATCCTACCATGTGCATGAATGCCCGGCTCCCACCGCCTCTGTCCTGAGGGAGAAGGATGAGCCAGGCAATAAACCAAACAGTGGGACTCCAGCTGGCTCTTTTAGCTCAGACAGAAGCAAAGCCAGGACACAAAAGAAGCATTCCAAGGCCACAGCAGGTTGCTCTCCAGGAAAAGGAATCAATAATTTATTTCTAAGCCATCTATTAACCTGCCTCTCCAAGATAGTCAGTCCCCCTCCCCCAACCCCCTTTATTGAGATATAATTATGCTTTTTCTTTCTTTAGCTGCTTTTGAACCTCTCTGCAGTTGAAGTGGTGACTGCAAACAGTCCAGCTTCGAAGAAAATGTTAAGTGAGAACCAATGAGCAAACATTAATGCGCTTTTTTAGTGCTTTCCTCACTTCCCAAATTGCAGAGCCCCCGTGAGCAGGATCCCTTTGCAGCTGACTGTGCGTAGAGTTCACCGCCACTGGAATGCCTGAGCCGTGGAAACTTAGCGCTGTGCAGCCGAGCTGATGGGAAGCCCTGAACAGCTTGCTGAATTATTACTTCATCCTCGGCCCCAGCAGCGGGAGGTGAGATGATGAGTGAGTGAAAGAGCTCATGGACTGCAGTGTGGGCCGAGGGAACCAAAACAAACACGGAGGAGACAGGCCAGTATTTAAATCTGTGTAAGGGATGAAGCACACAGGAATGTTTGACCATATTTTGTCTAGTGAACAGATTTCATTTTTTAATGGCCGTGTTTTTTTTTTTTTGGTGGGAAGCAGAGTTGCAGGCGGAAATCTGTTTTTCTCCTACCTCTCCCACACCTTCTGGGACTCTCGGGGACGTCTCCCCATTCTTGGTACTTAAGGTGGCCTGGAAGTTGCACAGTGAGACTGGTGCTGAACTCGGGTGCTGTATTTGATGCCCAGTACGCAGAAACTTTGCCGAAGAAAATTGGGAGCCAGGAGTAGACCATGGAGGGAGAAATAAAAGCATTTCACAAAGTAGGTTTCCCCGTCTTCCAGGCTGCTCAGCTCCGGTTGAAGAGTGTTCATCTCGTGGACTAATAGTCTTTCCTTATCCCCTCTCCAGCGGTTGCATAGATGCCTCTCCCTGGATATTGTCTTTTGATCCTTCCCTTGGATATTAGTTTTTACCACCTCTTACCAGAGTCTTATGTTTCCATTTATCTCCTAACTGTCCCACTCAAGGTGATCCTCTCACACCCATTGCATTTTCCAACATGGCCACACTCTTGCTCAACTGGTTGTGTCCAGTGGCCTCCTGCCACTGTCACTGGCCGGGGAAACCAGTGCCTTACCTTCTCACTCTATTATTTTATGGCAAGTACTTTTTATTTCCTTGATACCATGTGTTTTGATGAACACAAGATGGTGATTTAAACACATGTTCTATCCTTGCAATTACATAATTACAGACACAGTCATGCACACACACATAGACACACACACACTTTCTTCTCTCTCTCTCTCTCTCTCTCTCTCTCTCTCTCTCTCTCTCTCTCTCTCTCTCTCTCTTGTCTTTGGAGGGAGGATCTGTCTGTCTTTTATCCAAAAATGCAGATAGATGAGTCTCTGTGTTTACATTACACTTGTCTAAGAAAGCTGCCAACTTTACTTCCTTTTTATATCTTTCTCCGGTCTTCAGGAAAGCGTTGTAGGAGCTAGATTATCATGGGTGGCATGGGCTTGGGGGATGGTAAATTTTCAGTCACATCATTAATAAAAGTAAACTTTTTTTTTTTTTTAGGATTACTTAGTTCAAGAGTAAGGAACAATCTGGGCTCATAACTGTAGAGGGCGCCCTTGTCTTAATAAAAGCATTGTAATTGTTATTGGAAAAAGAGGCTGGTGGAGAGTACATATCCTTTTATTACTAGTTGTTTTATGGTAAAGAAGATAGGGTGCATTTTGGAATAGATTATCTGCCCTGCAGAGCTGGTCCACACTCAATGCCCTCTGCATCTGCTCCTCCATCTGCACAGGGAGCCTGTCCATGGTGCTCTTTCCCATTTCTCACTCCCTTGCTTCATACAAATTCTTCCTTTGTGTACTGGAGCTAAAACAGGCCCTTCCACCCCAGCTTTTTGTTTTTAATTAGAAAATTTAAATTGTGTTATGATTCATGTAAGAATAGGTTACATAGCATAGGATTCAGTAGGTTTTATTGTATTCACAAGATTTTACAGTTATCATCACTGCTTAACTTCAGAACATTTCCATTACACCCAAATGAAACTCTTTGCCCTCTGGATTTGCCTCTTCTACATATTTCACACCCACCTCTTTTGACCATTAAAGCACCTTGTTTATTTCTTTCCTGGCACATATGCATTTGTTTACTTATTTATTGCTTATTCTCCACGATTAACTTGTAGAGTTTCTTCCTAGTTCAGTCTGCCTGACAATGCAACCAGCTCAGCTTCTCGCTGTCACTGTGGAAAGGACCAATGTGGTGGGGTGACCACTTCTGGGGCGGTTGTAGAAGAGACCCCTCTGTGAGGCCCTCTAAGAATGCTTCCAACTCAAAGCAACTATGTTTCAGTGCAACAACTTCCCATTCATTACATTTCCAGCAACAAGCTCTTTGGGGTTCCAGGTCTTCCCCACATTTTTCCTGTTCTTCACTTGGAGCCCACAGAGTTGTAACTGACTTAATCCCATTCAACAAAGGGTTGCCTTGGGTTTCTAGAAGACTCTTTAGGGGTGGGGTCATGCTGTAGCAATAACAACAGTAACATTCATAGAACATGAGCCATATGCCAGGCATGGAAATGTGTGTGCTACTTAACATATTTTTCACCTATTCCAGTGGTCTTATTACAACCTTGTAAGACAGGAGCTACTATTATCCCACTTTGAAGATGGGAGCACTGAGGCTGAGGGAATAGACGCATTTTATTCAGATGGTTTGTGGCAGAGGAGGGACTGGAATCCTTGGACCTGTTTTCTTAACCATCCTACTTTCTATCTGGCTTCTTAGGTTTCAGCTGCATGTTTGCTCCAAGTGCTGCTGCAATGTTTGAATGCAATATATAATTTAACATTATGGTACCTGTTAGGATTGTTCACCACAATGGCATAAATAAAAAACATAGTCCTTGCAATTTTTAGCACAGCAGCACACCAGATCTTGTAATATGGGATTCTCTGCTACCCTTTGGGCCAGGGAGGTGGCCAGCTAGTGTCCTTTGGAATGCCCAGGGGCTGTGTAAGCATTTGTGCATGGATGGAGGGAAGAATTCCTGTCAGTGACAGCACCTCAAGCTTCCACAGCACTGCCACTTGGAGGAGGGTTATTTCCTGCAGGAGACTTGATCCCTAAGAGAAGAGCCTCTGAGAAGCTTAGGTGCTGTATTAATCATGGTTGTCCAGGAGTCATAGGCGATATCTATCATCTGTCTATCGCTATATGTCTATATCTATGTGTATGTCTATCTAGGTCTAAGTTTATGTCCATCTCTAGTCTATCTCTATATAAAGAAATTTATTCTAAGAAATTGATTACGTGATTATGGAAGGCTGTTAAGCCTAAAATCTGTAGGGTGATCTTGGAGGCTGCAGACCCAGGCAAGAGCCGATGCTGAAGTTCAAGTTAAAAGGCTATCTGCTGCCAAATTCCCTCTTGCTCAATCTTTTATTCTAGTCAACTGATTGGAGGGGACCCACCCACATTAGTAAGGGCAATCTGCTTTATTACTCAGAGTCCACCAATTAGGATATTAATCTCATCCAGAAATACCCTCACAGAATAATGTTTGACCACATTTCTCAGCACCATGGCCCAGCAAAGTTGCCACATAAAATTAGTCATCAAGCCAAGTACTTGGTGCTTGGGTTAAACCTGCATAGAGCTTGGGCTGCTATGACAGGGCAGTATTGTTGGAGAACTTTCTACCTCCCACACAGTGATGGGATTACAGCTCCTACCTACTGTCAGGTACTGCCAGTTGACTCTCCAAAGGAAGTCCTGGTGGGTAAGAATGTGTCTCAGTCACTTTGAGGTTTGCCAGAAAACAAGCACTTGCTTGAGACCTATCTTTGAGTTGGGGGTCCATAAGCAGATGGTTCCTGAACTTTCTAGCTGGGCAGGCCACAGGGACCTACTGATCACTCACCTAAAGAGGACCCACTTTGTGCAGGCTTGAGCCATCTCTGGACAGCATTTATTCCTTCCTTCCTTCCTTCCTTCCTTCCTTCCTTCCTTCCTTCCTTCCTTCCTTCCTTCCTTCTTTCCTTCCTTCATTCAATAAACACTTGTTAAATGTCTATTGTGTGCCAGGCCCATTCTAAGTACTAGAAATATAGCAGTGAGCAAACACAGTCAACATTGATGTTCTCAAGAAATTTATATTCTGGGAAATGAAGAGAAGACAGACGTTTAAAGAAAATAAATACATAAAAAGTAATATGTCATAGATGAGATGGTGATAAATGTCATGGAGAAAAAGAAAAGTGACAAGGGAAATAGGGAATGCCGTGGCTGTGGTGTGGGTGGGGTGCTGGTTGTTTGCATTATGAAGTAGAGTAGTCAGGGAAATCCTCACTGGAAGAAAAAGTGCCTTTTGAGTAAGAACAAGTCCTACAGACAACAGGAGAAAGAAAACTCCAGGCAGAGGGAACAGCAAGTGCACAGGCCCTAAGGAAGGAGTGTGCCTGGAAGGGAGTGATAGGGTGGAGAATCGTGGAGGTGCGATTAGAGAAGAAATAGGAGGCCAGAGGGAGTGGGGCCTTGAGGGCCACTGTGAGAGTATTAGCATTTTCTCTGAATAATCTCAATAGCTGGAAGCCATTCAGGGCTTTGGGTAGAACAGTGGTGACATGGTCTGGCTGCTCTGTTGAGAACAGGCTGTGGAGTGTGTGTGTGGTGGGGGGAGTGTCTTAGTCCATTTGGTTGCTATGACAAAATACCATAGACTGGGGGATTGATAAACAACAGAAATTTATTTGTCATAGTTCTGCAGCCTGGGAAATCCAAGATCAAAGTGCCAGCAACTTCAGTGTCTGGCAAGGGCCCTCTTCCTGGTTTGCAGCTACCCTCTCATTGTGTTCTACTGCCTGGAAGGGGAGTGGGAGCTCTCTGGAGGCACTATGAAGTAGGGTAGTCAGGGAAATCCTCACTGGAAGAAAAGGTGCCTTTTGAGTAAGAGTATTAGCCCTATTCATAGGGCTCCACCCTCATGACCCTAATCACCTCCCCAAAGCCCCACCTCCTAATATCATCACATTAGGGGATAGCATTTCAACCTATAAATTTTGGGAGGACACAGACATTCAGAGCATAGCAGGGAGTGTGAGGCAGAAGCAGGGAGACTCATGCCAGAATTCAGGGGAGAAATGGTGGGGCTGTGGAGCAGGTGGTGGTGAGAAGTGGCTGGGTTCTGAGTCTGACAGCATTTATTATGCGCAGTGTAGCGAGGCCTCTGAAGCGTGTGCAAAGGTGGAGGAGTGCCACAGGTGAGGCTTAGCATTTATGTTCCCATCCAGCCCTCTCTTGCGCATTTGCAGTCGGGGTAGGGAGAAGAGGTTTTTATTTATTTATTTATTTATTTATTTATTTATTTATTTATTTAAGATATATTTTATTGATTTATTTTATTTTATTTTTTTTTACAGAAATGAAGGGAGAGGGATAGAGAGTTAGAAACATCAATGAGAGAGAAACATCGATCAGCTGCCTCCTGCACACACCCACTGGGGATGTGCCCGCAACCGAGGTACACGCCCTTGACCGGAATCAAACCTGGGACCCTCAGTCCGCAGGCCAAGGCTCTAACCACTGAGCCAAACCGGTTAGGGCAAGAAGATGGTTTTTAGATTTTTAGGATTCTTGTCCTCCACACGTGTGTTTGAGCACTGGCTTTGGGACTGTTTCTGGATGTGTGGCCAGTTTGGTCTTAATGGGAGAGAAACCTCTCCTGGGACCGAGAGTGGCTTCCCCCAGCTGCCTGTCTTCCCGGTCCTTGTGTGCTGTGGACACACATAGCCTCAGTGGCCAGTCCGAGGAAGTGACCTCATAAGAGTGCCGTTGAAGCCACACAGGATGGGTCCTCGTGCGACATTCAGCGTCGCTCTGGCTTCCACCAAACTCAACAACTTGTGGCTTGCAGATCCTCCGTATAAATATCTGGAAAAGCCTGACCTTGACAACCTCGTTTCTCATTCCTTTCTTGTTACAGGTAATAGAGCTGAAAATGTGGTTTTAATTATAGTGCTAATGAAAACTGAAAAGCCAGACAGACACTTGACGAACTCTGCTGTGCTTTATATTACATTTGTGCTAACTACAAAGTGCCCAGCTGGGTGTAACATTATCCCCCTTTCCTCGAGCATCCGCCTGACTGAAGCTGTATAATTGATGTGTACTTTGGCAGGAGGTCAGCTTAAAGGGTTTTTTTTAAAGATTTTTTTTTTAAACATCTTTAACGGTATTTAGGGAAAGGAATACGTTTATTACCTGGGCTGGGAGAACATTTCTCTGGGTTGCTCGACACTCCCCACCCCCATTGCAAATTCTTCTAAAGCATTCCGCACGTTAGCATCAGGAGAAACTCTCTGGCCAGAAGTGAGCTTAGAGATTGACTTTAACTTGGAGCCATGTACCTTTGCCTTTGGCCTGCAACACTGCCTGGGCAAAGTACGCCTTAGCATGCAAACCTGTGCAGCAATCTGTTCTTTCCAGTCGGAAGGGAATGTTCAGTATCATAGAAGGGGAAGAGATGGTGGCTGTGAGTGGAGGCTATACGCACATCTGCCTGCGCCCATCTGTCCTCACCTGCTGGCCCACGGCTGTCCCGCTGCCAAATGAAATACAGGATGCCCAGTTAATTTTGAATTTCAGATAAATGACAGATAACTAACAGTTGAAAAGCATTTGCCGTATTTAAAACAACTTATTAATTTTGATCTGAACTTTAAATTTCAACCGGGCGACTTGTAGTCTTATTTGTTGAATCTGGTAATCTTATTGACAGGGTGTCTGAGACTGGACAAGGTTTCTGCAAGGACTTCTAAGGAATCCTTGCCCTTGACTTAAAACAAGTATAAATTCTCATTTGGAGACAGTGTGAGGTTAGCTCCAGCTGACACATACGTTCATTCAGAACTCACCTGATTATGAAATCACCCCTCATCTGCTCCTTTAGGTCACGTAGAATGCCATGAGTTCTGGGTCATGGCTCCAGAATGATTAGAATTCTTGCCATTGCTGGTCTCAAAAATAATGAGAGGTTCCAGAGAGACCCACTGATGGGAATGGCATCCTCACTGACTTGGTGGATGGCCTCAGTCAAGCTACATAATTTCTTTTATGTTTAATTTATAATCTTTTTGTTTTTATTTAAATTTTTGAATAGGTGATCTATTCATTGCATATACTGATTTCAACAAACATAAAAGGTATTTTTTAAGCCAGCTTTCTTTCTCTCCTAGTGTCTAGCCATCTAGTTCCCTATTTGTTCCTTAACTACTTTTCCTGAGATATTGATGCATGTATATGTAAATAAGTACTTTATTTTGTGTATTTTCCCTCCTCCCCACTTTTATATAATTGTTAACATATTGTACCCATTGTACTTATACTAAAATCATCTTCCTTTTTTCTTTTCTTTTATCTTGACAATCTTGTCACATAATGACATAAAGAACTTTCTTATTTATTTATTATGGCTGCATAACGATACATTGTGTGGATATATCATTATTTAATCAGCTTCCCTCTGATGGACAGTTTCATATGGTCCAGTTGTTTGCTATTACAAACAACAATGCAGAACATGCTTCATTCTTTTGTGTATGTGAATATATCTTTGGTTAAACTCCTAGATGTGTGGAGTTGTTGGACTAGAGAGTATGTGCATTTATAGTTTGCCAAATTGCTCTCTCTCTCTTAGTTTCCTATTGCTGCTGTAACAAATTACTGCAAACTAAGTAACTTAAAACAACACAAAATTATTCTTACAATTTTGGAGGTCAAAATCTTACAATTAAGATGTTGGCAGGACTGCGTTCCTGCTGGAGGTTCTAGAGAGAAGCAATTTCCTGGCCTTTTCCAACTTCCAGACGTCGCCTACATTCCTTGGCTTGTGGCCCCTTTCTCTGTCTTCAAGGCCAGAAGCGTAGCATCTTTAAATCCCTTTCCAATCTCTGTTATCATCATCATATCTCCTCTGTCTCTGAGACTCCTGCCTCCATTTTATAAGGACCCTCATGATTATACTGAGCCCACCCAGGTAATTCAGAATGATTTGCCCATTTCAAGATCCATAACTTAAATCACACCTGTAGAGTCCCTTGTGCCATGAAGGTAACATATCCAGAGCTTCTGAGTTAGCATGTGGAAATCTTTATGGGGACATTATTCAGATGATCATACTCACAGAATTTGTATCAATTTATCATTTATTTATTTAATTAATTCCTCACCCCAGGATATTTTTTTCCATTGATTTTTTTAGAAACAGTGGAAGGGAGGGAGAAAGACAGGGGGGAGAATAAGAGAGATACATGGATTGGTTGTCTTCCGCAGGCACCCCAACTGGGGCAGGAGATCGAACCTACAACCCATTTGCATACCCTTGAACGGGAATCAACTGCAGGTCGATGATCTATTCACTGAGTACTGGCCAGGGTGAATCTGTATCAACTTAAATCCCATCACAACCTCACTCATAGAATGTGTTCACATTTTTTGAAACTTTACCAACCGATAGGTTAATAAATGGTATCTGTGTTAAATTTCAAGGAACATTTCTCTGCTATGGGTAAGTGAGTGGACTCTATCTAAGCCATCTCCTTTTTTCTTACCTTTTTGAACTGTCTGTTGAAATCATTACTTATTTTTCTATCAGGTTGTCAGTTAAGAAATAATTATATATTAGAGTAGATAACGCTTCTGCGAAACAAATTGCACATATTTTCCCCCAGTTTGTCAATTGTATTTTATTTTTGCTTATAAAAGCTTTTTTTCTTTGCTATGCAAATGGTTTTATTTTTATGTTGTTGAAACTATCAAATTTATTTATGGCTTCTAGGTTTTGTGTAACAGTTACAAAGCTCTTCTCCACTCCAAGGTAATAAAAACCCCCAATTTTCTTTAAAATTTAAATAAGTGAAAATCAACACAGGAAACAGATGTTTTTTGTTGAAAAGGTGGAAATATAGATCAACATGAAAGAACTAAAAACCATCTAAAACATGTTCTGTATGAGTGGCCTATAGATTACAATATGTTTGCAAGTTGGGGCTAGGCAGTGGGTGGCTGAGGCTGGCTCACATGGTTTTGCAAGAGCGGTTGAGCTTTTGTAAATCTTCCCACACCACCTTTAGGATCATCAAGTTGGTAGTTTAAAACTGATCCCAGCCCTAGCTGGTTTGGCTCAGTGGATAGAGTGTTGGCCTGTGGACTGAAGGGTCCTGGATTCGATTCCAGTCAAGGGCATGTACCTTGGTTGCGGGCACATCCCCAGTAGGAGGTGTGCAAGAGGCAGCTGATCAGTGTTTCTCTCTCATTGATGTTTCTAACTCT